>JAEBDU010012959.1:0-26060 GCA_016802625.1 Heliconius numata
AGAAGAAATATGGTTATCGTATATTGTTCTTGCATATGGAAATATAAATATCTCTCTTTTCATAGATTTCAGTTTGTAGTTTTTAATATTTTTTGTATGTGTATAATATATTCAAAAATATACACCTGTATATTTTTCACAGCTTTCTATATTTTTCAGCCGGACGGAAGGGGGGCGGGGGGTCAGAGCAGACAGAAGCCTAGTGTGCTAGTTTAGCTTAGCACAAACCCACAGACAAACAGACAATCATTGTTTTCGATTCTGTTACATCCATCGCTTCAGAGCAGAACACTAGTAATTGTAAAAAGAAAAATTCCTAAAACGTAAAGTAAAAATTAAAGCTGCCATTTAATAATCACGTACGTAAGAGCTTTCAAAATAAAGAACCGAGTCAATAACGTTCAATAATTTTCATTTTGTCACGTTCATGCGTGACATAAATGAATTTGTGAATGTGAATGAAGTGGAGCAGCGGCACAAAGTGTGATTGTAAAAGCGAGAGTTTGTGAGTTCGATTCTCAGTTGTGGAAATTAAATATTTAATATTTTCATTAACGCTTTTGGTTGTCTCTATTATAACTAACTTATTGATATTTTTTGCTAACGTATTTTACACATATATTATAACATGTCCAGTTTCTTATTTTGAACAATATAATTTTTATTTTTTTTGTAATAATTATAATTTTATTGTATTAAATACATATTCGAAGAAAACTATTTTAAAACGATTTCCAATAGGTCACACAAAGTTTTACTGTTTAATATTTATGAAATAAACAAGAGATTTTGGCTGTTTTGTCATTACCAAAGTTCGCGGTTACCTCCAATTTAATATATATTTAGACGATAATTTCGTGGTAAAAGCTATTATCTAGCTCTAGCTCTAATTTTACGCTAATTATTAAATGAAGTCAATTTAAATAATTACATGCAAGCGAACCACACGCGGCTTCGCCCACTTATTGTTGTTGTTATATTATAGTTAAATTGGTTGTGTAATTTCAAAGATCTAAGCATAAATCGATGCAATATTCCGCTTTTAGCAGGGTAGGAACAGGAAACTTGAATGTTAAAACACTCTGTTCCCAATAATCGGAACTCAATGGAACGATATCGAATTGAGGAAATTAAAATTACTTATCCCCCGAGTGAGAGTCGAACCCACAAGCGTTCACAGTTAGACACAGTGATATTGCGTCACTACGACCTCATTTTATAATATTGCTAAAATTACAAAATATATAAACAATGGACATTTCGCTGGGACAATATTGCGTATTTCTTTCTATGCTTTGTATGACCCCTATTGTAAGATAAGGGAAAACTACAATGGAACCAATTTTTCACGCGAATGTCGCCGCATTAGTCTTTGCAGTCGTATTTACACGAGTTTTTTTATAATCAAAATAAGTTTTGTTGATATAAATTGTTATTTATATAGAATATAGATTTAAAAAATCAATAAATTCGATACAAAAAATATATGAAGATAAATGGAATGCTAAATGACAGGAAAAACAAAAAATATACTGCGGAGGGGAAAAAATACGTACGAATATTTAATTCCAAGACTGTCTTCGTTCTCTAGTGTTAAAATTAGTAATAATTGCATACTAACTACCCTTTTTCCCTCTTTTCTCCATTTAAAAAAAAACACAGAAAAATATCTTCGTAATAATCCTTTAAAAATATTAATATACATAGCCAATGCAACCCTTCAAAATAACAATTAAATTATAAAAATCTAACAACTTATCTATAGCCATTACTTCTTAGGTCATCTTACCTCGAGAACGTTATAGATAGACTACGTTTTCCTATTCTATAAAATCAAGTTGTTAATGAACTAATTTTCTAAAGCTTTATAGTGTTAGTGCTTATTTCTAAAGCTTTATAGTGTTAGTGACACAATTGAAGTTTTTCTTTCAATAAATCTAGACTAAAATACTAAGAATACAAACAATTGAACTAAAAATTGGTTAGATTTCTCCGGTCTCCTCTATTCTGAAATCGTAAAGTTGAAAAAAAGAGCACAATATATTTGAAATTCTTGATAAAATTGATTACAACGAACAATAAAATAGACAATTTTTCAATTCAGCGTATTGCACGTTTCAATTTACGGATTTTTTTTTAAAAAACTAAAGGTTATTTTAGAATTTCTATTCTATATCATACTAGCTTTCTGGAAATGTTTAGATAGACTATATAAAATATTTTATACCTACAACTTAATAATTAGTTCGTTAATTAATAGATCTTGCCCCGTGGCACTCGTTTGGATTTTTACAATGGTATTAGGTTCGATTACAATTAGGATAAATGACTACAATTAAATTTTGTTAAAAAAGAAGAAAAACGACGAGTCCTGCAGCTAAATACACAATGTTTCAAATTTGATTCTGCATTGCTATTTACGGGAAATAACGGATAGCTAAAAAAAATCATATTTGTAAAGTAATAAAGTAAAATAATTTATACTTCTAGAAAAGGAAAAATTTTGGTTGAAAGCACTAATCTCAGGAAATGCTAATTTGAGAAATTATTTTTGTGTTGGATAGTTCATTCATCGAGAGGTTATGGATTTTATTTTTTTATGAAAAAGATAAGGCAAACAAACATAAGTGTACCTGATGGTAAATCCCGTGTACATCAGAGAAGCTACAGGTTCCGTTCCGTTTGTTGCCTTTGAGCAATACACGAAGGACACACGAAGGATTTATTTTTTATTTTCAAACTAATATCTGACGTGCATATTGGAATTGTGAAGTTCAAAAGCCATTTCGCTGTCAATATCAAGTGACTAGGGAAATTTGAAATAATAATGGCTAGTCGATATCTCTCACCGCCTATTGTTATAGTTTTGTATCTTTTTTTACAGATTATTTGTACTGATTCTATTTGAATATTCAGAATAATTAAAATGTGTAAATTTTATAAAAAGAAAGTACGTTAAAAAAACGAATATCAAAAAACTAAAAAGCATAAAATAACTTAATAAAATTTTAATTAGAATACTATAAGGGAGACAAAGCGCGATATTGAGTCCGCCATTCAATACGCAATGTCTCCAGAATTCGGCGGAAAGTGGGTAACGGTAGTCTATAACAATAGGTTCCCAGGTTCCCTGCCTTTTTGTGAAGGTACAAAACAACATACATAAATGATCAAAATTTATACCTTGCGGAAAAAATTAACAACTTTTGTACGTACAATACATTACATATACAATACATATACAATATATTACAATACATTACATATATCGTACGTTGTATCGACTATCGCCTATATTTACTCGTATAAATATAGGCGATAGTCGATACAACGTACGATAGACAACATTTTACTTTAAAAAACTGCTTTATGTCACGAAAAATTACCCCGGCGAGTAATCTTTTATCTTTTTTTAGGGTTCCTTATATCAAACACAACGGAAACAACGGAACCACTATATAATCACTTTAATATCATGACCATTGAATAAGTGGAAAGAATGACAGACATCAAAATTATGTAAAGATATCAAGCTGAAACTAATATTAGAGTACACAAAAACCTTAAAATCAACGTCACCAAGAGATACAGATTTTTTTAGCAAACACTTGAGAACTTGCTATACAAATAAAAGAAGAAAATCCAAGCTTCTCGTTAACTTACAATCGTGAAATAGATACGGAACCTTCGGTGGGCGAGACTGACTCGCACTTAACCACTTTTTATTATATTTTTTTCTACGCTAGAATATGATTTTTTTGTTGAAGCTACAGCTAGTACTGAATTGAAAAGATTCGAACAAACACGTATGACATAATTTAATTTGAACAGATTTTTTTAGCTTTCATTATGTGTCATATATGGCAGGATTGGCAAAGGGTACCAGACTAGTGTTATGCCGCGCCGTTCCCATTTCAACTCGCAATTTACGAGACAGAGTGACTAAGCTCATTGCGAACTTTGCCTTGTTACCAAAGCGAGGAAATATAAAAATAATCATATATATGTATATAAAAATGTATAGTATATATTTTTATCATTTAAAAACTTATGTACGATTTTCTAAATTACAAGTGACTCGTATGTAAGACAAAAAGGCTTGAAACATGTAATTTCATAACACTCATTTAACTAAAACATTTTGTTAACCTACAAACCTAGAAACCCATTATTAGATAAAAGATATACTTTCTAGTAAACATGACCAAGTTATTCTTTTACAAAAACATGTAGGAATATTTTAAAATACACATACTTACGTAATTTTTTATATATTGCAATAATTTTAAAAGACTTATTCAGTATTTTTTTTTGCAAGCTGGAGCGAGTGGAAATGAAGAATATTTTATATGAGTAAGCATTTGAATAAGTCATATAATGCAAACATAGTTTTATATATTCCCATACACTCGTCTACGAACCAATGCCTATAACTTCTTTCTCTGTTGGCTCTCTGTTGGTTCTCCCTCTGTTGGTTTACAGTTCTGTCATACTATACTAATTCTAAATATCCTTCTTTATTAAACAACTAGCCGTCGCCCGCAACTTTGCTTGCGTGCATAGAAGGTGTCAAATAAAATCCCGTCTTTTCCCGTTTCCGTAGGAATCTTGAGGAATAATTATTATATTCCTCCCAAATTTAAACTTTGGTAATTTTTAGCTCCAGTAGCATCGTCTATGCGTCATATATCAGTTATGAGTAATGGACGCTTGCTTGTGCTCCTACGCTACGATTGGCCTCAAGTTTTACTTAATTAGGACATTTTTGATATAAACTTTACCCTATCGGAACCCAAACGAAGGGTTTTGAACTTACAGCCTTCGCGTAAATTCAATAACAACTACGACACTATATTATCAATAAATAATATATTCAACAATTTTCCAGTAACTTTGCAAAGACCTTTATAATTAAAGCATTCTGCTCTAATAAATTGTACAAAGTCCTGCGAAATTTGATTAGCGTTCAGATTTATGATATTGAGAAATGAACTTGTGAAGTCAGATAGTAAATTTACAATGTATTTTATGTAACATGGTGGCTGAAGGAAGGATTTCTCAAATCAAAGCTAAATAGAACAAATTGGAATTTTATTTTGAAACCGTCGTGGCGCAGAAGCACAGGGGTGTGACTGTAACGCGATGGTTATGGGTTCGATCCCCACTCGAGGGAATGAGTTATTATTTCTCAATACTTTCATTTCTTCGCTTCTTCAACCGCCATTAAACACGCAGTACCTCGAAATATTCCTCGGAGTGGAGAACGGAGTGTCTTAACACTAGGTTCCCTCTATCTACCCAGTTGTACCTACATAATATAACGAAGTCATTAAAAACAACAGTGACTTTTAGATAATTAAGCTATTATATCTTCAAAAAGCTTCATTTTCATTATTCTTAATGACAAAATATAATTAATTTCGCCTTACATTGTTCACGAGGTCCTTATTCTAATTTTATAATGATGAAAATATATGTTTAAATATTATAATTGTTTTGCATTTTGGCACGCCTTCGTAGCTTACTTGATATTCTTTGTTAATTTATTAGGTTGAATTTGTACGATGTATTTTAGTTTAAAGAGCGGCGAGGCGTTAAGTTCCGCCACTTGCAAGTACTTTTAACTTCCGACTTTGTTGTAAAAGCTTAATAAAAAAAGTTTTAAAAAATCCTCGAGAAATTGTATATATATAGGAACAAAAGCTGTTTCAATTAAAAACGAAAATAATATCGAAATGAGTTCCACAATGAATTGACTGCAAAATGAAAATCGTCTACGTGTTAATAGAAACTGAAATCTGGCATTATCATAACTTCGAGAGAGGGTGTATGAAATTGAATTTTTAAAATTTCAATATTAAATGCTAATCTGGAGCCTTCTGGTTTTAAATTGATTGGAACTGTGAAAGACTATTGTGGATTAATATCAATTTTAAATACGGATGTAGCGGGTTCATTCTCGTAAAACGTAACATTTTCCTAACCTTCAAGTTTCACTCGCATTTAGTAAAGTGGGGGACCGATAATTTATTTATTATTATAATTAATTTTCCGTAATAACGTGATTTTTTCCGGGTAACATCGAAACGATCAATGTTTTGTAATATAGCCTATAAAAGCCTTTGTCATTAAATACACCAGATATATATTTTTTTCCCTATTGGTTTTTTTAGTGTTTCGGTTTATCCCGCATACAGCAGGTTAGGCGAAAAGAACGTAGTGTTAACTTGTTAAGACACTCCGTTCCACATTTGCATTTGCGTGATGAGTGGCTAGTAGAGTAGAGTAGAAATGAAAGTATTAAATATTTCATTTCCTCGAGTGGCAATCGAATCCAGAACCTGTTGTGTTGCACAACACTGTGCTCGACCTGACGCTGGCTTCATATTAGTCATTCCTATAAGTTGCTAGTAAATAGAATAAACTCTCCATCTTCTCAATATTTTGTCGCTTTGTCTTAACGAAATGGAAAAATGATAGTATAAATATCAATCACGCTTTATCCCGCTGTAGCAGTTGCTACGTACTGCCTACTATATATATTATGCATTGAAGAAAAACACAAATATATTTCTATTTTTTATTGCAACAATTAATAAGGTATATCAAATAACTTGTACCTAAGGAAATATTCTGGAAGCGACTTAAAATATATTTTTCGTAATAACGTGAAAGCTACTTAAATAAGCCGAACAGTCCGTTGGGATCAACAAGATTTATGATGGAATTTTAATTTCAGATGATATTTTTCGTTGTTTATTCGCATTTTCCCGCTTTTGCTCTCAAGGAATAAAAGTCCTGTCTTTTATTATAATTTATAAAATTAGGCAATCTAATATAATTTTATTATTTTTTTAGATTCACGCCGCCTACCCTGCTGTATGCGGGATACAGTGTAATGCTAAAAAAAATTCGAATGTATGTATGTTGTATGTACGTCACAGGATTACTAAGCCGATTACGAATAAGTTTTGGTGTTCATTGGTCCTGTGGTCATGATTTTAACTGAGAACAACAAAACAGCTTAAACAGCAATATATAAATAATAATTGAATATTAATACTACTCGTTATTTGAGGCTTATATTCTGATTAAAAAAATGTTTAATGAGAACATCCTCCTCCTTTAAATGGTAAAGGAAGAGTTGAGTGATGCGGAGTGCCATCAATCATTATAACGTTTTACAGCAAATTATCTACCTTTTTTTTCATTATGTAGTTACATACACGAACCTTAAAATAAATTCTCATCACATTATTATATGAAAAAATAAACATATTTTTAATCTACAGACATATTTTTAAACATAAAACAATTATCATAAAATCATTTAGCAAATACAATATTGACACATTAAATTTAATGTTTTTTTTTTTCATTTTGCTAGAAGTTCTTGAATTTCCATTAGAGTCATCCCTTTAGTTTCCGGGACGAAAAACAAAGTGAAAGTGAAAGCGCAAGTGCAAGTAAATGTGAAAAACCAAAACATTGTGTGAACACCAAATTTTTCAACCACTGCACCTGCAAACATTATTTAATCCTTAAATTAAATTGTCATTTAATTTAAATCAATTTTCATCATATCACATAGTCGAGAAAATGAAATTTCCTCAAGTGTGTCGAGGCAAAGCCCGGCGTTGAGTTTCGCCACTCAACACGCAATGCCTCCCGAATTTGGCGGAAAATGGGAAAGGACGTGTCTGAACACTAGGTTCCCTCTGCCTGCCCTGCTATGTGCGGGATACAGCGTGAAGCTGATAGCCCCAAATATAATACTTAATATATATTACAAACCGAAAGCGGTAGTTACTAGAAATCCTGCAAACCAAGACACAGTCATCGCTACAGCTGTGCCGTTGCTCCTCGCATTCGCTGTAAACATTTCACCTGCTATCGCGTTTGGTATTATACCGAAACCTGGAATTATTAAAGTGCTTATTAAAACTTTTTTAATAACATTTTGTTTGGAACCCACTGCCGGCACATCTACAGTCAGACACTGTACCACTGCGCCACGACGGCTTAAAATTAAGCTATTTTATTTTAGAACTATCAGAGACATAGTGGTTGGGGATACGATTCCTGCTCGGAGAAATTAATTATTTTATTCCTTTGCTCCAGATAAAGCAATATTGAATACCGTCACTAACAAAGTGTTTTAGCACTCAGTTCTTTCTGCATGGAGTAAGAATAAAAAAGGTTTTAAGGGAAAATCTTTCTTAGAAAAATAAGCAATATTGAGGAAATAAATTAATTGAATAAAATGCTTACCAAAATTAAAACCTATGAAGAAAAAACTAAGCAGTACAAATGGAATCCATTGAACTTTCTCAATTCCAGGATATTCTATATGATGTAAGTAGAAATATGTGCCGAGAGAAAACTAAAAAGACATTTAGAAAAATTAAAGACATAAACCAAATCAATTTTCAAGACACCCATGTTTGTTGTGTACCCTCCAGAATACATGGATACTCATATCACAAAAACTACTTAACTGATTATGTTGAAATTTTAACTGTTTCCTAAGTGGATTTTGAATGTTTTCCTAGAGGTGCGAGTTCGAATCTCGCCACGTTCAAGCATCTATATTATGTTTCTAAATATTTTTCTTCCCCTAACATGTGATTTATACTTAAATGAATGTATTTTAAGTTTATCCCTATATGATTACTAGTTTTTTCTACTATACAAAATATAGGTACATATTACAAAATACAAAATAACTATATATTACCATACTTAAAGAACATATAGCAGTTGACGCCATCAACAAACTTCGTCTTCCAGTTCTCTCCACCAGCATCGGACTCAAAATGCCACCACATAACTCAAACAGGCATATCACTATCATTGCAATATTAAAATCTATAGATGATCCTGCTATTTCAAAAACTGATGCTGCAAAGAATATAATAACAATAACACCGCTAGTATGTTGTAAAACATTTAAGGTGAGTACTATTAATAATGCCTTTCTATTACTCTTCAATTTAAATAATTCAAAACGGTCCTCAGCTTTAGAAGTCAGTTGATCTTGTTTCATTATTTCAGACATTTTAGCTATGTCTTCTGATCTCCCTAATTCAGTTAGGACTATTGCCATGTTTTTTTCTTTTCCTAAAATAAGTAAATGTACAAAATAAATAACCCTATTATATATTTGCTAAGACAAACATAACATCCATTAATATATACTCGTATATATATTTTATAGATTTCCGCTATATCCCACATACAGAAAGTTAAATAGAGGGAACCTAGTGTTAAAACTTTGCTTGTCTTGTTACCAGAGCTAGGAAATGAAAATATTAAATAATTCGGGGGAATCCCCGAGTGAAGATCAAACCCAGAAGCGCCGCCATAGGCACCCTCTGAGTCATTGCGCCACAATTCTAATATTATAAATACCGTTTTTTTTTTAAAGTAATAGAAAACTAAAATCACAAAATAAAATGAAATATCACTTGAAAATGGCATGAAAATATGAAAATTTGTAAACAACTGATGATAATGGTAAGGTCTTACCTCTCATAAGATGAAATAAAGGTGTTTCAGATATTGCTAAGGAACTTAAAGTGAATGCTGTTGCAATAGCGAGACCTATAAAACACGCTACAGAGTAACTAACAAATGGTACTGCGGAAAATATTGTAATTGTACCGATAATATGTGATAATCCAAGAACTGTTAACAATATGCCTCTGATATGTGTAGATCTGTAAAAAATATCTTAGATAAATAATTTTGATTAAATAGAATTGATGAGAAATATAAATTAAGATGGTTGTTACGTAGAACCCCTATTAGGGCTAATAATAAAAATTAATTTCCCAGCTCTAGTGCAAGTTGCGGGGTTGAGTTCCGTCCTTAACTCATTATAATGAAAATAAATAATTAGATAAAAGTACTCACGCTATCTCACCAATATAAACAACGTTCATCACGTTTATAATTCCAGTTGCAAAACCAGTGAATATTCGTCCAATATATAACATAGTGAGATTCGAAGTTGTTACTAGTATTGTATATCCTAAAATTCCAAAGATTCCAGCGGAAACCATAACTGGTTTACGTCCCTTTATATTTGATATCCATCCTATTAAGTATGGTCCTGGAAAAATATAAATATTTTAGGTACTAAGGAACTTCACTCCCTGCTCGCTTCGCTTGCTGTACTGATGTAAAGAAGTTTTAAGGACAGTAATTTATTTCGAAGCCGTCGTGGCGACTGTAAACGATAGATGTGGGTTCGATTCCACTCAAAGAAATGAAATATTTAACATTTTCACTAGGTTCACCAGGTTCTCAGGTTCCCTGTGCCTAGCCTGATGTCCCTGCTGCCTGCTGCCTGTGACTGTGTGAGCCAGTGTGTTGACAAACTTATGGTCGCGGGCAAATGCTAATGAAATGTGGCTAATTTCATACAAAATGCAACAAAACTATATACGCTCGTATCTTTTTATTGCGTTGACCTAGAAGCTGTGATTCAAAGGACTATAGACCTGAATATTTGATATGAATTCCAGCTTGATACCACTACGCTATATTGAGATAAATGGTTTGACAGACGGACTACAAAGCGATCCTATAAGGGTTCCATTTTTACCTTTTAAGTTACGGGTACCTAAAAATGAAAAAATACTTTAAATATTTGACATTATCTCACCTGGTAAACCACCTAAGTAGATTATTGAGCCAACTAAAGATATTTGTGTTTCTGACAACAAAAAAGGCAACGGTGACTCTTCGAGTTTTTGCAACTTTGGGATGATAGGTCCACTCCATGCTGTATTAAATCCTGCCAGCATTTGACCTAAATACACTAAAATTGATTTATGAGATTACATAGTTTTTTTTTTTGTAAAATTTATCGCTCGCTCTTTAAAGAAACTAGTGTTAAGACAATTATTTTTCTATTTTCTAGAAATGTTTCAATATATTGCAGGACGGAAAGAATAATTACTTTGTTCAACAGAACTGAGATAATCATTAAATAAAATAGAAATTCTAATATTTGTGTAAAGTTCTAATTTCGTGGTATATTCTAGAAATAAATTGATAGTTCTAGACAGGTTGTTACCTATAACAACCTGTCTAGAACTGTCTAGAAACTATCCTAGATCTTATAGTATAAAATTATCAATGGCTACTATGTAAATTTTAAAATTGATCTCATAAATGCACATATTAAAATATAAAGAAAATTATATCGAAAAAATATTATCACTTACTGCATGAAGAAATAAGAATTTGCCGTTTTATTCCAATTAATTGAAACATCCTTAGGTCTTATACTCGTATACGTCCATGTAGTTGTTCCACAATTTACAATGCTTGTGACTAGTTTTCTAAACATACCTACATAATATGTATCTATAGAAAATATGTATCGTACCCATATATTATATAAACATAGTATTATCAAAGTGTTTGTTATTATAAATAATACACCATAAGCCTTTAATCATCTAATCTGAGCTGAACTAAGGAATTTTATAGTAATTTGTATAAATAAGACTTGCGATACGTGTATCTGACGCGCAGGCTATATCTTGCATAATATCAGAGTGCATATTATGAAATTTAGTGTCCTTTTAACTCTCCCTTTCCCTTTGTTCTATCCTCCCTTTTTACCTATCCCTTAACCCCTTTCCCCCAACCCCTTTTCCCCATCCCTTTCCCCCTTTCTGCCCTATTCCTCTTGCCTCGGTCTTTCCCTACAAAGGGATTTTGGAGGTCAGATGGCAGTCGCTTGTCGACCTAGCCTAAATTTGTGTTAAAACTCTGTTTGGCAGAAACCAAATTTTTCTGCTAATTTGATTTGAACTGCCAACCATCGTGCTAAAAACTATTAATAATAATATCTCAATAATACCAGGTCATACGTCATACTCGTACATAATTAATTGTTACAGTTATATAAGTTCATAAACCAATTTTTTTGCAAAATAAATATACATAATATTACTCAAAAAATAAGTAAAAAATACATTTGTTTAAACAATATAGAACTGATTAACCTTCATATATATTATAAAAACTTTCTATATATTATAAAAAACATTTGCGTCCTTGCAAGTCACGTCGGTAAATTAATATTTAAATATATTGAAAAATATCTTCTATAAAGTTACTATATTTTTGTTTGCTTCCATATGCATACAGTTATGGATTCTAATTACTTATTGTATATTCCTATAGTTATGTACTAAACTTTTAAAAAAGTGACAAAATGACTTGAAAAATTGTTATGAGCTAAAAGACACGATTATCACAATTATTTATTTCGTTTCTTAATTACATATTTCATAATTAAAATTACAAGTTCTTCATAACATTAGGGACTTAAATAAAAGTTAATAACATTTTCCTTCTTGAATATCATACCTTTATATATTACAATTCTATCAGTTTTATTCGCAAAATTAAATTCAAATGTTTTACATACACACTGGGCGCAAAGCGTAAAATTAACATTTTTTTTAATACAACTAACTTAAATTAAATGTTCAATTATTTGCCTAAAAATTTTTGAATTTCCAACAAAGATTTCTTCTTAGTCTCCGGTATATGTAATATAGTGAACACAAATGCACATGCACATGTAAAGGAGAAGAACCAAAACGCTACGTAGGGTCCTAAATTTTCAACGACTGAGCCAAAAGCAGTAGTCAGTAAAAACCCAACTATCCACGTGGAAGTTAATGCCACACAGGAACCTTTGCCTCTAACATTTGTCGTGAACATCTCTCCTATTAAACAATTTGGAATAATGCCCAATCCTGAAAAAAAATTAAAAAATATATTAAGCATTTTGATTATTTGATATAATTTATATTAAAAAGAACAGCTGTTGAGTTTTTTGCCGGTTTTGCAAAATGGCCTTCCGAGATTGGCGGTAGCTTTAAAGTGTGACACATTCACATATTATTATGTTGAGTTTTTAGTATTTTTTACTAATGTTGAAGATTAGTAAACCTTGACTAAAAACCGTAGAGAAAAAGAAATAATAATTTCACCAACAATATAAGTACATAATACAGGTATTTACCAGAATCGTAACCAATAAAGAAAAAGATCAAGACGACCATTGGTAACCACTTCACGCTGTCCAATACAGGAAGATCCAAATGTGCCAAATAAAAATATGTACCCATTATCATCTGAAATTAAAAAAAACGATTTTCATAATTCATTGTCTTTTTAAGATATATTGATTATTAACGGATTGCTTATTAACTGTCAGCGTAATGGTTGTGGGTTCGATCATGACTCGGGGGAATGATGGTGTTTATATTCATTTACTCACTTTGATAGACAAAGTGCGTCGTTGAGTTCCGCAATTCAACACGAAATATTTCGAAATTTAGGTCAAAGTGAGACACAGAGTCGCAACATTGGTTTCACTTGACCTACCCTACTATTCGGGAAAAGCGAGAAACTGATGTTTAAACTTTGTATTCAAATTTTATAAAAAATGATGAGGCCAGTCCTGTCACAGGGGCACACACACTTTGATTCTTGGTCTTTTTTATTCTATTTATAAACATGACAAAAAGAAATATTAACTCACCATACTAATACAACATGCTGCAGTGGAAAATAATAAAAGTTTTCTCCTTCCAGCACTATCAATTAAAGTTGGTGAAATAACGCTCCCAATTAATTGAAAACATCCGATGATAATCATAGCATAGTTATAATCTATTGAAGAATTGGCCATTTCAAATATAGATGATGAGAAAAATATAACCGCCATAACACCACTGAGATGCTGTAAGATATTCATGCTGATAACAATAAATAGTGATTTTTTATTGGTTTTTATTGTAAAAAGTTCAACCCAATCCATTTTTTCGTTGGTTGAACTAAATTGATCTTTCGTTTCAAATAATGTATCTTTATCTTGATGGCGTCCAAGTTCTCTAAGAATTTCAAGGACTTTGTCTTCTTCATCTGCAACCATATTATATGTATACATATATGATTAAATAAACTATTTCATTTCACTAACATATTATATACGCATATATAGTTTAAATTTTGCATACTGGTCTTTATATTTTGCTCGTATGAAATATATTTTTTTATTGCAAAAAGGCAAACGCAACCTTCGCCCATGGACATATATACAACCTGAGGGATTTGCGGATGCGTTTCCAACCTTGAGGGTGAAAGTTTCTAAACACGCAATGCTTATAGTGTTTTAATTATTTTTATGTATGACTTAATATACGCACTAACGTCATGCGTTATAAAATATGCACAGTATTCATTTCTATTTATTTTTAAGTTATTTTTACTCGCTATACCCTAAGTTGCTTATCAACTTATTTAACTTATAGATCCCTATCTGGAAAACAATAGACCCCGCCGATGAAGTCTGTGTAGAATAATTCTTAACAATTATAAGTAAATATAAATAAAAAGCATACATATTACCTTTCAAAACATAATACATTGGCGATTCGGGTATATTTAAAACGGCAATTGTAAATATGATAGACATGGCCATTCCCACATAAATTGACACTTGATAAGAAAAGAATGGACCAATAGAAAACATTATAATTGATCCTAAAGTTGTAAACATTCCGAGAGCAGCTAATAGAAGCCCTCTGATATTTGTGGATCTACAAAATATAAAAATACAAGAAATATATACAAAACATCGAGATATAAATACAATCATCATCATCATCATCATCATCAACATCCATCTTTTGTCCACTGTTGGACATAGGCCTTTCCCAATTCTCGCCACCACACTCGATCCTCAGCTTTATCCTCACTTCCCATAAATACAATAGTTACAAAAAATATATTAAAATATTACAACAATTTAACGATGAGGCCGTCGTGACACAGAAGAAAATCGCTTGACTGTGACCGTTAACGGAATTTTAAATTAAATTAAATTATTTAACCGGTTAAGGTAAGATGGTTTTTTTTCCGCCGAATTGCGCCGGAGGCACTGCGTGTTGAGTGGCAGAACTCAACGCCGCGCTTTTGCCTCGGTACCAGAGCGAAGCGGAAGAAGGTAATAATCGCGAAAATTAAAGATCTTATTGCTTGTACTGTACTTGAAGCCTTTGAAATCAAATGACAATTTCATTAGAATATTATTTCTTCTCTGTTTTCGTTATTCTGTCCTACAACATGCTTTTTCTTTACATTTTTTTACATGTCGCGTTTTCTAACACATACTTGTCACCCAGCCGGACAGTTTCACACCAACATATTTAATTTTTCTTATTAATATACTCATAATTGAGAAATGCGTTACTGAACACTAGACACTTGTAGGCTTTGTATTCAGGTGAATTTTTGTATTCATTTAATTTCACAAGTTTAAGTTTGAGGTCAGCCATGAAGCCGGGGCACGAGGGTTTGACTGTAAAGACGACAGGTTGTAGTAGCGTTTCCTACTGGAGGAAATAAAATATTTATATTTCATCACTTTGGTAACGAAGCAAAGCGCGGCGTTGAGTTCCGCCACTCAACTTACGATGCCCTAAAAAATCGGATCGAAAGGGGGAAACTCAAGTGTCTTAATAGAAAATGGAGTTTCTTAACACTAGGTTCGCTAAGTGCATCCCGCAAAACGCGAAGTTAAATAAATGAATGTGATAAAAAGTTCTTGTAGTTGTGTTCTTGACTTTCCTATTTCTAAATAAGTATAGTAAAATGATACCATATATATTTATATACAGCATATATACTAACGCCATTTCACCTATATATACAATATTGTTGACAGTCAGGATTGATGTACCACAACTATTTAATATCCTCCCAATATATAACATCGGCAAACTTTTGGCGAACAGGAGGACCATATATGCGAATGTGGTGAAAATTCCACCATAAATGAAACATGGTTTTCGACCTTTGTAATTTGACAGCCATCCCACCACAAATGGACCTGAAATCAATAAAATAATATACAGTCAAAAATACTGTAACTAAAGTCTATTTTTAGGGTTCCGTGTCTCAAAAGGAACAAGCAGGGACCACTTTTTTGTCCATCCAGATTTTGCGTCATATTTGTAGCTGCATTTTGTATGAAATTTCTATCTGGGTCGTTTATTTTTACTTCAGTTATACTAGAAGAAAAATGCCATTATTGCAAAATTGGCATAAATCAGACTACGCCTGATGGCAAAACTAGAACAAACACTTGACAAGCAAAATAATAAGTGAAATAATTGATACTTACTCATATATACTTATTTACTATTTAAAATTGTTAGTAAGTTATTTTTAATGTAGGTACCAACGTGGGTATTTTTAATTTTTTTAAATTTTTTTTTTGCTTTTATTTAGTGTATTTAGTAGTTATTTTTTCTCAACTGGGTAAATATAGGAAGTGAATTTTTACCTTTTTTTTTTTTCATTATTATACCAATACTACCTTTTTGTGAACTTTTTTTCTCGACCCCATAGTAATTTTAAAAAAAAATTCTTAGGGGTATTATTTTCTTTTTTTTTTTTTGGGGAGCGTAGAGGTAAATATTGTAAAATCAACAAAATAGTATATAAATATAACTACATAGTTGACATTGTGACCGTCAACGTCCAAACGTACTATATTTATAAGTAGGACCATAGTGATTCATTGGCGAAGAATGGTAACGGTACCTGTAAACTAGTAATTGCGATGTTAAATTCCGCCAGTTTCATGAATCCGATTGAAAAGTGGGAGAACTTAGTGTCCTAACACTCTCTGTTCTATAAAGCTATGACTATAGTCATAGAACGAGAACTCACAAAATATTAAAAATATTACCTGGTATAGATCCAATATACACTAAGGAGCCCACTAACGACGCCTGCGTCTCAGTCAAGTCATGTAAAAGTGGAGATTCTTCTGGATTTCGTAATTTTGGTATTATAGGCCCTGACCAGCTCAGAGTGTAGCCCAAAATTGTTTGCCCAATGTATACTAAAAAATTAAAACAATTATTAATAGACTATATATACTATAGTGTGTAATTTACATATATAACTGTATAAGTTATACTTATATAAACAATATGCATATATGACAATAATACGACTAGATCATGAAAATAAAAAATGCAGTGGCAGCATTTCAAAGCTAATTTAATTTTACATTTTTTGTTCATTGAAAATTGAATCGACGCTGACGTCAGTCGCGTTGCCCTGAGGCAAGACGCGGCGATGAGTTCCGACACTCAACACACCTCCAGAGTTCTTGGGAAAGTGGTGAACATCTTCGGGATGTTCTGCCTATCCTGCTGTGCGGGATACAGCGTGAAGGCCATTGCTATCTGTGTATAATTATATCCCAATATAAATAGTAAAATTCAAGTACGTAATATATTTATCCTTTACCAATAACATAAAGAAATATTGAAGTACAACAGCCAAAAAGCAAAATTTTTAAAATAATAAATTCGTTTATTTAATTTTATATACGTTGAGTTCCACCACTCAGCGAGAAAATAAACACTCTGCAACCACCCTATAATCCGTACCGTCACTCGAAAAAACTAAACAAAAATGTTAAAACGAATCTAATGATCCCTACCTCATAGTTTTACAAATTAAAAGTGGGTAAAATTAAATTTGACCAAGGATTTGGTTCCCCAAAAAAGACGGAATAAATTATTGTAAATTATAATTAATTATAATGACTAAATTCCTTATTAGTTATCACTTAAATATATAATAATGTTTGAAAAAAACACTCGAGCAAAAAAAAAATCATAAGGTAGAAATCAAACCTACGATATCATTGTAATAAAACAAAACTACTAATTAATAATAAAATTATAAACTAAAAATAATAAAATAAATAGAAAGATATACCTACAGATAGCCGCTATAAGCACTTGTCGTTTAACGCCGGGCGTAAGAGACATTGTTCTTGAATAACTTCACAAACTAAATTGACATGTTCCACTGCACGTTTACAACTACCTCATTTTATATTTACATTGACTATTATATAAGAAAAATATAACATGTTCAAAGTAGTGTTGTACATAAATATACGAGTATAATATTCGTATCTGAGAAGTCTAATTTATTTATTTAAATGTACTGTAAACAATGTGTTAATAGTTATATTTACTTTTAAATGAAGTCATTAGTACAATGTCACTTTTCGTGTATTTTTAATTTTTATGTTATTTTTCAATATGTAACCTATAATAATTGTAAACCATAGTAAAATTAACGAATATTCTTCTCATTTTTGAAAAAAAAAATCGTTTAATGATTAATAATTAATATTATAATATAAACTTTTATTATAATAATCAATAAATAACATTCAGCTTAGAATGACGTCACGTCACATTTACAATATCTAAAAGATAACCCTTACACTGTTATAAAATTAAATGATAAAATATCGACTTGGGAATAAAATTTCTAATTCTCCTCTTAATTTTAACAAATCAATTAGAGATAAGCGTGCTTCTCTCAGAAACGGCAAAACTGATTTGAATGAAATTTGTATTATTTCATTTGAGCAAGCTTCCCTTAATATTTTTTGTTCTTTTTTATTTCAATAGGTTTATATAAATAAAAAAAGTTATATTAATATAAAATATTTTTGTAATTTCTGTTAAATAACATTTATCCAATTTGAAGAAACTTTGGTTTTTAAAGTATAGACAATAGATATAGTCTTTAAAATTATAATATTATTATAACCAAATAAGTAATCCACTTTCGTAAATTATTAATTGTGCAATTTCGGGCGAAGTCGCGAGCACGTGTTGTAGGTAAAAATGTTTTTAATAAAAAATAAGTTTAATTGTTTTTATTTAACTTTTATTTTATACCATTCGTATAATTTTATTAATGATTTACTTTATGACTCCATAAATTAATTTAATAATAAATAACTGACCTTGTTATTTATTTATATCCTTTTCACATGATCACTTTTTTGTGCGTTCTTATTTTAGAGAATTTATTTTAATAAAATACATTAATTTTAAGATAACCATTGCAATCACATGTGTGGCGGAATTCAACGCCGCGCTTTGCCTCGACACCAGAAAAAATAAAAAACAAAAAAAAAATAGAAATATTAAATATTTCTTTGCGTGAAAATGGAACCTATTTAAAGTAGTATAAAATAATAGATCTACTCAATTAATCAAGATGAATATACAATATGCATAACATTACTTTAAACCGTATAATTAACAACAAATTATGCCTTAATTATATTGCAATAAAACTAATTTATTGTTTTTTAATGATAAATCCACTCAATTATGACTTTGTGGCACTAAATCAAAAATAAATGTAACTGGTTCAAGGTAGACTAGAAAAAAAAACAAATAATAAATTCAAAAACTATATTCAAATCATTTTATACTTCAAGTAATTTTTAAACATAGGTTTGTTTTTAAGCCTAAAAAGGCTTATGTAAACTAGAAAATGCTCTATAAATGTATAAATCTGGATTTTTACTAGACAGACTTAGAATATTTTTTAGTTTTATCACATCTCTCTCTCAGTGTAATATCAATCGAATGCCAGAAGTTTCTTTGGATATGAAATTGTTAACTATTTATTCGGGATATGCCAATATGACTAATTGATTCCCTTAAAGTGCAGCAGAATTAAATGACCTAATTATCATAATTTTTTGTATTTTTCATATACCTACAGTATTGACATTTCTATATTTTTTGTTATATAAAGAGAAGAGTTTGAGTTATAGTCAGATTTTTAATTATAAACATATATATAAAACTTTTAAACTAGATTAATCAAATACGACATATTGAACACCTTGCAGTATAGTCCGTGGTCACGGGACCACAAGAGCCTCATTTAAAACTTTTAAATACACAAATAATATGTGCTATAATTAATTTTATATTACTATTTATTTTCAAGTACGTAATAAATAAATGAAGGATCAAGTAAAGGTAAAAAATATAAAATAAAAAATTAAAAATTAATGTAAAACAAATTGCATTTCCATCATTTATTTACTTATTTTATATTTAGAACACGTGTTCTAACATAACAATGGCCTTGTGAGTGTAAAAAACAGACAAACGTCGTACGCAAATACTAAGAAAATACATAAAAATGACAATGTATATTGTATTTGTATATGCATATTATTAAATTAATTAAATATATTTAATTTTTCTTTATTTTTAACTCGAAAAAAACTTGTAAATCGAAGAACACCGGTTGCACGAGCGATCAAGCATGACTCATTAACACGTTCCCCTTCAGCAGGATAGACAACGCGGAAGAAGAGACACGATCGGCCTAATCGTTCGACCTGTGACACATCTATTTATTAATTGTTTATTACAATTAAATAGATTATTGCTGCTTGTAATTAATTAATCTGTATAATATTATTGAGGTCAGTCGTGGCGCGGGGGCACAAAGTGTGACTGTAAAACCGCCTAGTTGAAGGTTCGATTCCCACTCGAGGAGGTGAAATATTTATTTACATTTATATTTCCATTTCTTCGTTCTGTATACATAGAAACGTTCTGCTGTGCGCGGGATACAGTATGAAGCTGAAAAAAAAATCAATGTTCCCTTATGACATTAGCACGTAAAATTGTAGTCCGTGAACCGACTTTACAGACAAACAGTTTACTAAGTTTTTTTTAGCAATTAACATCCTAACATTTCATTCTCCATCTTTCACAGTTCCACACTATTTTTAAGACATTGAGTGCTGAGTGGCGGAACTCAACGCCGGAAGTTTTCAAGTTCAATGCATATAAATGAGTCAATTAGTTTTAATCATAATAAGATGAATCACCAAAACACACGAAATTATTACAACTACAAACAAATATTTTTTTGTTTAACCTATTATCTACTTATGAAATAAAGTTAAAATTATATTTATGTTATTGTTTTTTGTGGTTATATCATCAAAATGTTTAAAGGCCAAGATAGTCCTACTTCAAGAGCACGTATTAACATAATCTATATATATAAAAGGACTTGTCCTCACTGACTGAGGTAAGGCGTGAGGTAAGGTAGAAACGTGAAATTTGGACAGATGTTTACTTTCATAATCTGGACATCCATTAAGAAGAGATTTGGAAAAATTTTAACCCCAAAGGGGTGAAATAGGGGTTGAAAGTTAGTGTGGAAAAAAGTTTAAATCGGCACCGATTCTTATAAAATTTGAAATTCAGACTCATTTAAGTATTTAATTGAACACGTGTTTCATGGTTTTCTAGAATTCACCCCCTAAGGGTGCAAATAAGGGGTTAAAAGTTTGTTTGGAAAAGTCTTTAAAACGCCACCGATTTTTATAAAATTTGAAATTTAGACTCTTAAAAATATTTCATTGAACACATGTTTCATAGTTTATTAGAATTCACCCGTAAATACGCAAGCGAAGCTGCGCGCGTCCGCTAGTTATACAATACGTGTATATTGTACAGGGTGGAAGCGTCAGCGCTCCTTTTACGGGAACAGCATATAGGGTAAAATATTTCAAACCCATACCTAAAGAAATTAATCAAGATACCTTAACAGCTTAGACGTAGGATTTTTTTTTATTTTACGATCTTCCACACCTGTATTTCGTGTCAAAGTCAAAGTCAAAATATCTTTATTCCATAAAAATGCTTAACATTCACTTGGACATGTCATAAAAATAGAAAAAAATGCAAAACAAAATAACCAAAAAAAAATGTGCAATTTTGACTTGAAAAAAAGCCCGTTCAAATGGTTGAGCTCATGAGAAGATACAGGCAAAGAAACTCATGGCCACTCTTTTTAAATGCCAACATTTGTTATAAATTACAATTAACAATTTTAACTTACAAATAGAGCAACTCATTTCCAAACATCTTTATCGCGAACACAATCTTTAACAGAGTAATATGCTTTTTGGCAGAGCCTGTGCTCACTAGCGGCGTTAGGGTAGGGCGAGCCTGGGCGACCGCCCAGAGCACCGTAGACGCCCGTTTAGGGCGCAAAGATCGTCGTTTAACAAAGTCATCGTCATCTTTGATATCTAAAAAAAAAACAAAGTCATCGTCGTCTTTGATATCTAAAAAAAATATCTTAACAACTTTGAAAATAAAATTGCAGAAAACATAGACTTTTAATGCCTAATAAATTAGTTCGCCGATAGAAAGGCTAGAAGTGAAATTTTATTAGTTTTTGTCATTATTTTTTTTAAATAGATGGTTATTTCGTTGTACCCATTCCCTTTTTTGTATATTATTGAAATGTAGTTAGGGGGCGCCGAAAAAATTTCGCCCAGGGCGCCGGTAGTGCTAAAACCGGCACTGCCTGTGCTTTACCACTTTTTTAAATTTGTTCAGTGATAAATTAACCACGTCGTTTGGAAGTTTGTTATAAAAGTGTATACTTTGACCTACGAATGAGTGAGATACTTTATGGAGCCTAGAGAAGGGCACAGCAAGCTTATTTTTATTTCTTAAATTATGTTGATGGAGGTCACTGTTTTTATTAAATTTATTAATATTTTTATGCACATATACTAAGTTGTCGTAAATATATTGGGAGTGTAGTGTGAGGATGTTAAAATCTTTGAATTTATTCCTGTGTGTGACGCACATACTACTACAAAAATACTACTAAAGGTTAAACAACTTAGAACCTTATTGCCAATACCTACGACTTGATATCGGAATGAGGTGCGGCGGTGGCCCTTTGATAGGTTTATGTGTGCGTGCGTCGTCCTTAACAAATGGTGTTTTATTTTACAACCATTATTTTATTATTTATTTTGTTTAAAAAATCTTTTTAATATTTGGAAAAAAAATATTATTGTATTAGGCTTTTATGGAATAGTTAAAACTGTGGTTTCATTTAAACTGGCGTTGATAAAAACACTCTGTATTAGAATAAAACATAAAATTGCATATAAATCATAATGATTTATAATTGTATGTACTTAGTAAAAAATGCTTATAAAAATAAAACGTACAAAAGTACGTTTTTTGTTTGGGTCTACCCCCCCAACGAAAAAAAACGTAATATTAGTAACTAAGCTAATAATTTTAGTTTTTTACGTTAGGGTTAGTTGCGTTTACAATGTCACACACTTGAGCTCCTGCACCATGACTAGCCTCTATACTTTGTATAAGTAAGAAATATCTGAATAATAATTTCATGCAAAGTATAAATACATAAATTAAGTAAATCTAATTTGCACAATTCTAGAAACTTATTCGTAATAATTTACATATAATAATTTATATATAACATATAATTCCTTACTTTACTTACTGAATAAAAAAATATTTTTATTTCTTATTTTATTTATTTATTTAGGGAGGGAGGATATAGTGAGAAAACTCTCCGTACCCGATTAAGAAACGGAGCTAAATGCCGCTTTTTTCCTCTTTATATGAGTGACCGAATGGGAATGGAACCCACAACCGTCACGTTTACTGACATACGTTTGTGCCTTTGTGCCATAAAGGCCTCGCAATGGATAATATTCTTATATAATTACTAGCGGACCCGAGCGGCTTCGCGCGCTTGAACTATACGAATATTATTTAAATATAATTATGAAATTATTTCCAGTTTCCAATAGGATTAGTAAGAAAATATAAGGCTAAAATATTAAAATAAACTGAAAATAAATAAACATAAGTAAGGGAAAAAATCTTAATATTAGAATACCTGCTTAATTGATATGAAAAAACGAAGTAATGAGTAAACGTAACTTATGGAATTTTTTCATATAAGAAAAATACCTAACTAATTATAATTAACAAAAAATAACAAAGTAAAAGACAAGATACTCAAAAGATTATTTATTTATTCCCTTATCTATTCTCATATATCGCACTATTAAATTAACGTGTAGTTTTTTTCTTTGGTACATCAGTTTTTAAGAGTAACACTTAAAAAACGTGATAGATAAACCGATTTGAATATGATTTTCTAAGAGCTTTTATTTTATTTGCCTAAATATTTTTGAATTTCCAACAAAGATTTCTTCTTAGTTTCCGGTATGTATAATATACTGAACACAAACGCACATGCACATGTAAAGGAAAAGAACCAAAACGCTACATAGGGTCCTAAATTATCGACCACTGCTCCAAAGGCTGTGGCCAGTAAAAACCCAGCTATCCACGTGGAAGTTAATGCTACACAGGAACCTTTACTTCTAACGTTCGTAGTGAACATCTCTCCTATTAAACAATTTGGAATGATGCCCAATCCTGAAATAAAAAAGACATGAAAAAAGAATATTTCCGAAATTTTGAAATATCTGTAAAACCAAAGTAAATTTCCAGCGATCTATAACTACAAACAAGAAAATATTGGGTTAACAATGTGTGGAAATAAGTTTGACTTTTATGAAAAAAAGCTATTATTAGTAGAAAAGACGACTTTTATATCGAAAAGGATAACTCCTCTCTACAGAACGACCATGTGAGCCAGTTCTCGCTATATCCCTAGAATGCTAGAATTCTGCAGCTATAGCGTGTTGAGTGGCGGAACTCAACCCCGATCTTTGCCTCGACACCAGAGCCAAGAAATGAAAATATCAAAACATTTAATTTCTTTACCTTAATAACAATAACAACAACATATTTCTATTAAGTCGATCTATTTTATGATAAGTAGCAACATATATTCATGTATGGACTTATGAATTTACTATGAATAATGTACTAAGTACACACATAGCGTTTCCTTACCAGAGTCATAACCAATAAAGAAAAAGGTCAATATAACCAGTGGTAGCCACTTCACGCTATCCAATGCAGGAAGATTCAAATGTAATAAATAAAAATATGTACCCATTGCCAACTGAAATAAATAAAAGAAAATCAATATTTTAATGCCTATTTAAGATACACATGGTGACTGGCTTATTCTAATTAATAAGTTTGGGAAATAACCTATTTCTGTAGGAACTTCGAAAAATCTTTTATTAGTGCTCCCAAAAGACCGACCATCCATGCCAAAAGTAATCTTTCTACCTTGCTTAGTTTCAGTCATGCGTTATCTCGAGGTTACTCAGTAACAGTAAAGAAATAGATAGATAGATATATTAGCAGATTACAACCATATTTTTATCTCAGTTGAGCTACTCACCATGCTAAAACAGCATGCAGCAGTAGAAAATAACAAAAGTTTTCTTCTTCCAGCGCTATCAATTAAAGTTGGCGAAATAACACTCCCAAGTAATTGGAAACATCCGATGATAATCATAGCATAGTTATAATCTATTGAAGAATTGGCCATTTCAAATATAGATGATGAAAAAAATATTACCGCCATAACACCGCTGAGGTGCTGTAAGATATTCATACTGAGGACAATAAATAGTGACTTTTTGTTAGTTTTTAATGTAAAAAGTTCAACCCAATCCATTTTTTCATTGGTTGAACTATATTCCTTTTTCGTGTCAAATAATATATCTTTATCTTCCAACCTTCCAAGCTTCTTTAGAATTTCAAGGACTTTTTCTTCTTCATCTACAAACATATTATTATATTTGAATATAACTAAACTATTAATTTAACTTATATTCGTTTTCATATTTATAATATGATCCGGCCTCCGAACTTCGTCGTTCGGCTTCGTCGGCTTGAACTATACGAATATTTATTTAATATTAATTATCTGTATTTTGGGAAGATTGGTTGATCATTATTTTTTTAATATGATTATCTATACACTTAATACATCGTAATCAAAATACTTTAGGATTTTATTTTATTTTGTTCGTCAAAATTGCCGTATTTAACAAAAAAATAGAATAAAAACTGTTGCAATACAAAGTTACCTTTCAAAACATAATACATTGGTGATTCCGGTATACTTAAAACAGCAGCCGTAAATATAACCGATATAGCCATTCCAACATAAATGGTTCCTTGATAAGAAACAAATGGACCAACGGAAAACATTATAATTGATCCACAAGTAGTGAATATTCCAATAGCTGCTAAGAGAATCCCTCTGATATGTGTGGATCTAGAAATAAAATCAATAAATGTAAAAAAACAAATTATAAAATCTACAAATTAAAATAAAATTTTGGTTACAAACAAGGATACTATTAAGGT
>JAEBDU010012959.1:26070-103108 GCA_016802625.1 Heliconius numata
GAACGGCCCCTTACCCATATTTACTTATTACTTATTAAAAGTATTATAGGATGTAAATTGCAATGTTTCATAAATCGTATACTTAATCGTAACTTGCTTGTAGAGCTATAAAGCTAAATCTCATTTAGCCTAGGTAATGCGTAGATTATTGCAACATTGTAAGTTATTTGTTTCATTACATTTATCGTCGTCTAGTAACAGTGTGCCGCAAGTTTGCTTGTGTATCTCAGTAATATGAAAAAATTGTGTCTCCAGACATTACAAATAACACCCAGAATTCCACAGGAAGTGGGGAACGGAGTGTCTTAACTCTAGGTTCCCTCTGCCTACCCTGCTGCTGTAAATTGTTTTTTTCATCATTCGTCTAAGCGTTGTTTGTCATTCACTTAGAAACCGAAGATTATGTATTCTAAATGATAACTAGTATCATCCACAATTCCGTTTGGGTGAAATACTATTTTTTATTTACCATCTGTTGTCTTCGGACAATTGGTCTAACTGTAATGTTCACCAAGTGATTTTCACTGTCTTAATATGGAACGGAGTTTCTTAGCACTAGGTTACCTCTAGCTAGGCTCTGCGTAATCAGCTATGTCTGGGATACAAGGTGATGCTAGTACTCCCATTTGTACTTATATTATTATATGCATAAATGAGATATAACAAGTGTCTATGTAGGGAACCATTATTTAAATTTATATTTTTTTTTATTTTATTTTGATTCTGTTAAGCAAGAACTGGCATTCGACATGTGTGAACCAAATTGCAGGTTTTTCTGGCCAAAATGGTGGGGTTCTCAACTGGTTAGGGGGTAAAAAGGTGGGTGGGTCACTGTTGAGAGATTCTACTCGCTTCATTTTTCTCGCTCGTTGTTAGTTAGTTAGGTTAGGTTAGTGACGTCAGATTGAACTATAGCTGTTCATCGTGATATAGTCCTTGGCGTGTAGATCGAGGTCACCAATGTAGTGTTGATTTTTTTATTAGTTTCACGCTGTATCCCGCACCGTAGCTTCCGTAGGCTGAGCGAGCCTTGTGTTAAGACACTGCGTTCCCCACTTTCCAGCGAAACCAGAGCGAAGTAATGGAAATATCGAGTGGGGATCGAACCCAATCACTAAATGTGATTGCTTTTTATTACAATTTTGAATTCAGACGGAAAGCAGTGAACGATAAAAGGTACCTGCTCTTTAAACTAAATACATAAAATGAAAAAATACTTACAGCAAAGCGAAATAAGTACTTGCCGCTGTACACCAGTCAATTTTAGTATTAGAAACATAATTAATTAAACACACGCTGCTAAATCTGAACACACGTTTGCTTACTTTGTACGCTACCTAAGCTATGCCTTTCTTGAATTTATATATTTACTAGCAGCCCGCTCGCGGTTTCACCCGCGTGAACTATGTTATTATTACTACGTCCTAGTGACGTCTATGCAAAATTTGAGACTCCTAGCATTTGTAGTAACGAAGTTTCATACAAACTTTCAACTTCAAAAACAACCCCTTAGAAGTCGAATATTGCAAATTCCCGTATTAGCGAGCACCTATGTCGTATAAATAACTCCTATGCAAAATTTGAGATTCCTAACACATGTATCAACATCATAACATCTCTGAGATTTCGTGATGAGTGAGTGACCTTTCAATTTTATATATATAGACTAGCGGCCCTCTCGCAGCTTCGCCCGCATGAACTACGTTATTATTAATTTCTACGTCTTATAAATGACGTCCATGCAAAATTTGAGACTCCTAGTATTTGTAGTAACAAAGTTTCATACAAACTTTCGACCCCAAAAACAACCCCTTAGAAGTCGAATATTGCAAATTCCCGTCTTAGCGAGCACCTACGTCCTATAAATAACTCCTATGCAAAATTTGAGATTCCTAGCACATGTAGTTTCTGAGATTTCGTGATGAGTGAGTGACCTTTCAATTTTATATATATAGATTAAGATTATTATATAAGTACAATATCTAATATCACGCTGCATTTGTTTTTTATATACGAATTGAAGCCATAGTTCCACAGCGGCACAGCGTGTGACGGTAAGCGCAACGGTTGTGGATTTGATTCTCACTGGGGGTAATTGATTATTTCCATTTTCTCGCTTTGGTAACCAGAGAAGGCGCGGTTTTCGCAATGCCTCCAGAATTAGGCGGAAAGTGGGGAATGGAGTGTCTTAACACTAGGTTCCCTCTGCCTACCCTGCTGTGTGCGGGATACAACGTGAAGCTCACTTATATATTTTATTTTTATTTAAAGTTACTTAGATTATAAGAATTCGTAAATAAAAAATCAAGTTAATAATTTGAATAAAAATATAGGTTTACTTTTATATCTAAAAATTTAGTATACAAAAAAATGTTTATTATCACGTGGAAATATTATCATTTCTTTTTTTACCCATATATTGTTGAATTTCCAGCAGAGATTTTCCTTTTGTTTCTGGTATACAAAATTTTGTGAACACAAATGCACAGGAGCACGAAACGGAGAAAAACCAAAATAGTACGTGAGCCCCAAGAGTTTTTGTGATATAAGCAAAGGCTGTCGTCAAACCAAATCCAAATAACCAAGAACAACCCAATACTACAGCTGAACCCTTGCCTCTTACGTTTATTGTAAACATTTCTCCTATCAAAGTCATGGGTAAAATTCCAAAACCTGAAAAAAACAAAAGTAACGTTGTGGGTCTGATGCTCACTCAGGGTAAAATAAAGATTGTAAAATTTAGATTGTACGAGTATATACATAGAAATACCGATTTTTATGATGTATAAAAATAAAGTGCATATTTTCTTACCACATTCATAGCCGACAAAAAATAATGTCAGTATCACTAAAGGAAGCCACCTAACATTGATCATTATGGAAATTTTCAAGTATTGCAGATAAAAATATAGACCCATTGAAAACTGGAAAAGAAACACATATAATTAATAAGTCCATACAGAACTCACTTGACAAAATAATAAATCATTCTTTTGTGTACACTTATAAAAGATCCAATGAACAAAAAGCAATAGGAACAAAGATGTGATTGTAATCTAAAAGTGAAATATTGAATATCTTGCGAGATACTAAAAAAGATCAGATTTTTCATTGTTATAATACTATTGTAGAGTAAAAAGTGAAAAAATATGTTTAAACATTGCTTTGGCCACATTTGACACAATGCAGAGTGATTTGCACCACTCACCATACAGTTTCTCTGTTGTGGCGTAGTCAATCAACGTTTGATGAAAACACGATAGTGGCGAGTTGAACACTTGATATCTAAATTATTTTCATTTCCCTGATTTGTTAGACTAAACGTTTGTGAAGTTTGCAATATTTCGAAAACACGTGCCTGTGCAATGGAGCATTTTAACCACTGGCTTCTCTCTACCTGCTTTCAGAACAAATATAACTAACTACTTCTAAGGCCTGTGTTTATAAGACGCAACATTTAACGTATCCTAATGGACAAAAGCGATATAAAGAACTACTTATCAAAAAAACACTTCATTACTAATAGACGTGGCTGATTTGTCAATACAAATTACTATACATTACTGATACCGGCCATCGCCGTATATTAGTGTATATCTTTTTTGTATTTAAAAAATCAACAAATACAATATACATATTTACTTACCATACTTATGCAGCACACTGCAATTGACAATAGTAATAATTTTTTTGTTCCAATTTTTTTTTTCAAAATTGGTGATAGAACGCTTCCAATTAATTGAATACATCCGATTGTGATCATTGCAGTATTAGAATCTATAGAAGATCCAGCCATTTCAAATATAGATCCTGAAAAAATTATGACGGCCAGACCTCCACTGAATTGTTGTAATATATTTATAATAATGGTACCTAATAAAGCTTTTCTGTTTGTTCTCAACGTGAACAGTTCAATCCAATCCATTCTATCACTTGTTGATGTGTATTCTTTCTTTGTATCTAGTAATTTCTCTTTCTCTTTAATTCTACCTAGTTTTACTAAGTGTTTTATTGCTTTGTCTTCTTTTTCTGTAACAAAAAAGGAAAGCTATTAAAAATACTATGATTTAGATAGTTTGAAATCCTAGATTAGAGTACGAAAATTAAAATACTTGGTTGTTTTATATTTAGTTTTGTAGAAGTATATTTTATTTTGCAAAGATCTAATAAATTACTGACTGGGACGTTGGTTTCGTAATTCAAGTATTTCACTCACCACTTTTGATAAAATAGTAATCAGAGAAAAAGAAACAAATTGATTATACCTTTTAAAACATAATATAACGGTGATTCAGGTATTGTTAAAACAGTTACGGTAAATAGTGTAGATAACCCCATACCAATATACGTGGATACATAATAGGGAAAGTATGAAGCTACGGAAAATACTAAAATTGAACCAAATGCAGTAAACATTCCAAGAGCTGTTAGAAGACTGCCTCGTATATTTATTGATCTGAAAATTGATTTAACCGATTAACCACAAAATTGTAATTAAAATTAATTTTGATACTATAGTAAAATAATCTTTAATTGTATGTATATTATATTATATACAGAGAATGTTAAATAATTACTTTGTTGCAGTTGAAATATGGCTAACAAAACGACGGTAGTTGTGTTCTCGATTACTTAAGAAATTGTCTATATTTTTTTTGCCATTTGTGAAAGGCTATTCGTGGTGCATAGGAACAGCATCTGGTTGACAACGCAATGCCTTCATTCCCACTCTAGAGAATTAAGTATTTTCATTTCTTCGCTCTATTAAGACAAATATATACTGAAAAAAGAGAACGTAGTATTTTGACTGAAAGAAAGATATGACAGAAAAGTATCTAAACACCTACCCTTTCCTTCTCTGCCTACCCTACTGAACATGGGAATTGTATTCGAAAAGATATCATGAAATACTAACGTTACTTCACCTATATACATAACATTAGTGACACTTAGCATTGACGTGGCGAAGCTATTTAGGAACCTTCCGATATACAACATCTCTAGATTCCTTGTCATTGATAGAATAGTGAAAGCAATAACCTCTGTGACTCCACCTAAAATAAAAGCTGGCTTCCGACCTTTGTAATTTGAGAACCACCCAACTAAAAATGGACCTGAAAAACATGTATGGCGTGTTTAATATTTTATATGTAATCAGGTAATAGATAACAAGCGTCACAATTATATTCAACACTTAAATAAAAATAGCACAATAGCTCATATTTGTGTATCTAATTATGTCTTAGAAAAGTTAAAAGCGTCTTCGTGAGAACCAGTTACTTTAAATTGCTGTCAATGGTCGTTCAAAGTAAATAAAATTCAAAGTAATTTAATAAACTAAAAATATGTCAGATCATGTCAAGATATGTCAGATTATGTAATTGAAAGGTTTTTTGCACGAAATAGTGGAATGACGTTAAATTGATTTCTTGAATTAATTATTTTTATAATTTCTTAAAAAACTTATAAATTGTTCAGCATTAAAGTTATACAAAGTGTCAAAGCATACTAACCTGGTATTGATCCTATATAGACTATAGATCCTACTAAAGATATTTGTGTATCTGATAACAAAAATGGTAGTGGTGTTTCTTGAGGATTTTGCAGTTTAGGTATAATAGGTCCAGACCAGCTTAGCGTATAGCCTATGATAATTTGTCCTAAATACACTAAAAATAAATTACAGATCTGTAGATATTTTTCAAGATTAAACTAAACCACAAGATTAAACGAAATTAGTGTTAATATTAAAGTTAAATAAAAATAGGTACATACGTATCACTGATATAGATAATTGTCTTTTGATACCAATCGTACATGTCATTTTGCAAATAAGGGATTCACTTGCTAAGGCCGCTTGCTCTTAAAAAAGCGTGTTGAAAATACGTTTAAAAACTCCGACAATTTATTTTACACTGAGCTAAGAATTGTATTAATAATAATTAATAATGCATGTGATACAATATAAGGTAAAATGATAAAAATAAAATTGAAAAATAAAAAACCGGTCAAGTGTTAGTCGGATTTGCCCATCGGGGGTTCCGTATCAATTTCAGAATTGTAGGTCCAAGGGAAGTACAACTAATAAAATCTTATAAAGCTTAGATACGTGTGCACTTATATAAAAGCTTGAGGTATGCTATTTTGCTAATTTCCTTGCTTAGACAGGACTAAGTGGTGTATTGAATGCACCACCTATCTTCACTATGTACTTACGTTAATTTAAAGTTCTTATTCGATGAATAAATAAAATTTTAAAAACACCACGAATTACCTCCAAAATTCCGCATTAACTTGGTAACGGAAGTATCTCTACACTTCCTTCTGTCTATCGTAATATAAGCGACATACAACATTAAAATAAAGAATAAATAAATAAACAAACCTTTTTGCTCTAAATTCTTTTATTTCATCATCATATGTGTGGACGTGAGATCACATGTAGATAATTTAATAGATTTACCGAAGCCTAAATACCAGTTAGATAAAAAATTTAGATGACAAAAGCAGAAAATAACTTCAAAGGAATTAGGAATACGTTCAAACCCACCTTTTCCTTTTCGCAAAATAAGATTGTTCGGTATCACAATAGAGCTTCATGTAGTATTATAAAGAATCAAAGAGAGATTTCCACTATTTTTTATAAAAAATACTTAAACCACATAATATACACAACAACATAAACATACATTTGAATTATCATAATAATAATAATTAATGATTTATGCCGCCTAAAAAATAACTATTATTAAGACACTCCGCTCTCCGCATTCCATACTCCACCAAAATTCAAGACACTGCTTGTTTCAGAACTCAGGGACAGTGATCTCAATGCTGGGCATGGATATGGACTTAAATCAGGACTTTTAGCTTCGCGCATTTCCTCGTTAGAATCAAGCTAAATCATTCAATAGTTTTTATCCTCTTTTTCGTAGTTTTCGTCAATTATACGTATACGGATTTCTTAGATACAGTTCTAAATCCCGTTAATATATCCGTACACCATGTCTTAATAGATCACACGTAAATATATCATTATATTATTAATATTAAAAATGATAATGAATAGATAATGTTAAAGATGAGCTTCATTTTAATTAACGTGTTAAAACATTATTAAACAGGTTTAAAATACTTAATTACTTTTCCACTATCTAACACCTGACAGGTGCATTTTATATTTACAATGTTTTAAGTTTCAATTTTATTTCAATTAAAACATGTAAATATTCGAATTCATTATTTCGTATCAATTATAATCTCTAAATTTAAATAATTGCTTAAAATGAAATGTTAATAAATAAAATAATGTTTCATTTCAGGAGCTTCTAGGACAGTGTTTGACTATAAAGGAAATTAGACAGTGGGACAATTAGAAGTGTTAATACAAAAGTAAATAAAATTAATATTAATAAACTTTAGTATGACAAGAAAAAATAACATTCCTATAAAAAAACTCGTTACACTTAAGTTATAATATCAAAACAAATTGATTTCTACGAAAACTTTGCTAAATACTTTTTTGATGTTGCCATAAGTTTTCTGTTACAGTCAAAGTTTACGTATTAATGTTGTAACTCGCCGGTTATGTTCTGGAAGTTCTGATTTTTTTGATGTGGTAATACAATAAATTTAGGATATTTTATTTCACTTCTTATTACGATGAATGAAAGAGATGACGATAAAATGAAAGAGATAGGTAGCGATTTACTTCAAAATTTATACAATCATATTTAAAAAAACATATAATGAACCATAGAAATAAGATAAAAATATTCAAGATATTCGTGTTGAGTGGTGGAACTCAACGTCGCGCTTTATGTTATAACCAGAGTGAGAAAATTAAAATAGACAAAGTTTACTTTTCATCATTAAGATTGAAGAAGAAAGATAGAAAACTGTTCTTTATTTATTTTTTATTCTCACTTAGTGCTCTTTATATATTTTTTATTAAACAGTAATTTATTTTTATTTATTTATTTTTTTCATTTATTTATGTACCACACAAGAAAGAAAGAACAGAAAGACTGTGTTCAACGGATAACTTATCTCTTATAGAGATCTCTACCAGAAACCACTGAATATAGGAGTTGTTAAATATTATGTTAATAATAATAAACACAGTACTTATATAAACATACAAAAATATAATAAAATTTAAAATGTGAACCTAGTTGTATGTCACTTACTTTACTTAAGTAAATAGGAAACGCCCGATTTCTTCGCTTTAGTAACGAGGTAAAGCGTGGAGTTGAATTCCGCCACTGAACACACAATTCCTCCAGAATTTGAAGTGGAGAACCTAACGGGAATGGAGTGTCTTAATACTAGTTTCTCTGGTTCTCTCTGCCTACTCTCCTATGTGCGAGATACGATGTGAAGCTACAAGATAAAAAATACATATATTTTTGTCACATTGAATTCAACTTAGAACTTAATTTTTAAACGCAGGGATAAGATAAAAATAAAAGGCATAAGAATGTTTTTATTACAACATTTTTAAGGTTTTTTACATTATAATTTTTTTGAAAGTTGGTGGAAATGTTTATTTGCATATAAATACATTATTACCATATTGTTACAAAAAAGTGATGAAAATACAAATTATATTCATGTTTATTTTGTTCAAATTCATGCCATTTCCTTTTATTAAATGTATAATTATAACAAATAACATTTTTTTATTAAGTCAACACATAATCCCTCCAGAATTCGGCGGAAAAAGTTTGAATAGATAATACATATAATTAAAAAATTTGTAAAATATATATTTTACTGTATACTTATGTCTTAATAATAAATTTAGTTTAAAATAACAAAAAAAAATAATATTTCTATTTTGTTCTAAATTATTATAACATCAAACGCTTAGAAAACTTACCATATTTTTTTTATATAAATAATATGACTAAATTTTACTATGTCAGACTATAAAAACAATAAAATAAATAAATAACCAACTATAAGCTATCTACTCAAAATTTCTTGAATTTCATTCAGATTTTTCCCTTTAGTTTCCGGTACAAATTTGAAAGTAAATAAGAAAGCTACTATACAAGACACGGAAAACAACCAAAAAGTCACATCTCCACCAAGAACTTTGACCATGGTGCCGAAACTGGTGGCGACCCCGAAGCCGATCAGCCAAGCGGTTGTCATGGCAACCGCTGAACCTGTACTCCTGGCGTTGCCGCGGAACATTTCACCTACTAAGGCACTGGGCATTGTGCCGAACCCTGAAATGAAAATTACATATTCTCTTAGTTAAAAGTATTTTGCAAAATAAGGATTATTTTGCCTTTACTATGTAAATAGACTGGCAACCGCAACGTATTTTGTGTAAGAAACCGGACAATTTGTTTATTAGGGGGAAATTAATAAAATCGTGTCCTTAAAATTGAAGGGAAATCGCGGAACGGTCTGTCTTTTATTGCTTGCTTTTTTTAGTTTCACGCTATACCCCGCACATAGCAAATAGGCCGAGGGTTCCTGGGAACCTAGTGTTAAAAAAAATATTTCATTACCATTATCCCAGACTGCTATGTGCAGAAAAATATGAAAACATATACATTTTAAAGTAGCGGGACGCTCGGGGTTGCTCGTCTTGTAAAGCTTCCAATTGATTTGGCCATTAAACTACAACTTAATAATAAAACCATACATAACTATAGAATTTCTAAATATTGAGATGTCTTTCTCCTTCTTAGAAAAAATTAAATATAATACCTACCAACTTCATAAGAAAAGAAATACATGATAAGTGCGAGTAGAGGCAGCCAGCCTATTTCACCGACGACTGGGCTGAGAATTCTACATAAATAAAAATATGTTCCAAGGATCGCCTGAAAGTAAAATAATTAGGTAAATAAAGTAACTACAAAAAGTAATCGGTCAAGTGTGAGTTGAAATCGCCCAGCAAGGGATCCGTACTAATTTAATTATTGTAGGTCCACGGTAAGTGCCTACAACTTACAAACTTCCTGGGTTTTTTTATAGCTTCACACTGTATTCCGCCTGTAGGGACCCTAAGAACTTAATTTAAAGACACTCCGTTCCCATTAAGGCAGTTCCGTTCCCCACTTTCCGCCCAATTCCAAATACATTGCGTGTAGTGGCGGAACTTAACGCTGCGCTTTGCCTCAGAAGCACAAGAACCAGAGCGAGAAGATGAAAATATTAAATATTTCATTTACTCGTGTGGGGATCGAACCCACAACTTGTCGGATTAGCTAAATCAATTCAAAGCTGATCAGCTGCGCCCATCTAGTGCGTATTCATTTTCGTACATAAAATAATACAGTAGATTTTTGCCAAAAATTAATATAAATGTAATATTATCTCACCAAGCTTACAGCACAGAATGCTGTGGACACCAGCAGTAATATCCGTCTTCCTGCTCTCTCAACAACAAAAGGCGCGACCAGACTGGCTATCAACCTCGTCGCGCCTATTATTATAGTTGCTAGATCTGGTCTGAAATAAACAGATAAAAATGTTATACATATACAATTTTTAAGTATTAGTAGATTATTAAGAAGCGTCCAAAGAATAGTGACAAATTAAATTAAAATAAAAGTCTTGACAGACCAACAAGCCAACAGACAGACAGACAGACGTTTTGTCTCTTAAGGTGTGACTTTCTAGAATTACTATAAATTTCTACCAATACATTGCCATTTATTAAATCATATTAACAGTACAGACATCAAGACAAAAAATAAATGTAATTTTTCTTTCTATTGTGAAAATTTTATAAAAAAATATAAGTAAATGTAAAAGAGTGAAACAGATTTTTATAAACTGATTTTGTTCTATAGATACTTGAATGGTCCTAACTAAATGGGGGATTGGGGTGGTCCTTGACTTTACTTTCGAACTGATATTTTTGTGTAAAAGTTGGTTGGTGAATTTTTTTTTTTTTTTTATTTTAATTTTTATTTATAATCTTTTTTTTATAATTGCAGCCGTTGCCTTTAAGTTCAAGCACCGTTTTACTAATCTATAAATAAAATAACATTACATTTAATTATAAACTACTACTTTATTTTAATTAATACGAAATAATTAATTAAAATGATTGCATTTTAAATAAAAAAGCACGTCACGCGTGTTTTACAGTGGAAAAATCCATGAAATATTTTAAACTTGTTTAGTAATATCTTAACGAATTAATTAACATGAAGCAATTTTTTTAATTATTTAACATTAGACAACGCTTTGATACATAATTACGCTTGTTATATTTAGACAAGGCGTACGGAAATAAAAACGTTATTTATTCACACCTTTAGATTTGATTAAAATAAATAAAAATATGTATGATATTATTGAAGCCATAGTTGCACAGGAGCACCAGCATGCTACCGTAAACTCGAGGGTTGTGAGTTCGAACCCCACTCAACAGGGAATTATATTTATTTACCGGTTCTGGTGATCCTGCGTGAAGTGTATCCGGCAGGTAGCAGAGGATAGGCTGAGAGAACCTAGTGTTAATATACTCCGTTCCCATTAAGACACTTCTTAGCTTTCCGTCGAATTCTTTAAATCATATGTAATATATGGAGTAGTGGAATTCAACCTCGCGCTTTGCCTTGTAACCAGAGCGAATTCATAAAATATTATGTAAATATTTCTTTCCCCGAGTGTAAAACAAACCTACACCCATCGGGTTCATAGTGTTACAACGGCAACGTCAGCAGCTACGTAAACGATCCAGTGAAATTAATCCTCTCCTTATCACTTAGTTTACTTATCATCTCGTATTATAAGAAAGCTCGTAAGCTCTCCGAGGTCTCCGTTTATTCGAACTCAGAATAAGATTTTCTTTAAACCACTTAGCAGTTAACCATAGCGCTATATAAAAAAGATTTTGTTTAAGTAAAGATTAAGTAAGGAAAGCTAACATAATTAGATTTTGCTGGAAAATGATCTTTTAAGCTGTTTGTTTTTTGTCCTAAAGATTTAAATGGCCTAAAAATATTTTAAACGTGTAAATAAGTATGGTTCATCATAAAAACTTAATCTAAGCCTAATATTATAAAGAGAAAATTTGTTTTGTTTTTTTAACTTTAAAAATTAAAATTAAAAAATTACATTAAATCATCTTCACGCTGTATCCCGCACACATGGGTTCGATCCTCACTCGAGGGAGTGAAATATTTATTAACTAAATTAGAAAGTGGGGAACGGAGTGTCTTAACATTGGGTTCCCTCTGCCCCCCCTGCTGAGCGCGTGATACAGCGTGATATTTTTTGCCTCGATACCAGAGCGAAGAAACGAAAATATAAATTTATGTATGTATTTCGTTTCCTCGAGTGGGGATCGAACCCACAACCATCGCGTTACAGTCACACCCTTGTGCCGCTGCGCCACTACATCCATGATATTTCAAAATAAATTTACCTTATAGAGGACCCAGCACTTTGAAATATGGTGGTAGCGAAAAACAAAACAGCTGCTACTCCACTCAACTGTTGTAACGTACACAAACTAAGAGTTATAAAAAGCGAATTTCTATTGGCCTTGACTGTGAATATTTTAATCCAGGCTTTCCAGCTGTGGCCTTCGTCAGGAGTAGTTCCTCTGACAGATTCGAAGATATTTTCCAGGTCTTTCAGACGCCCTAATGAGCGTAATGTGTTTTTTGCTTCTGTTTCTTTACCTGGAGGAATAACATACTAGGTGGTTTTACTGAAGTAAAGAAAGAATTTACATTTATTTAAATCTCATGAATTGCTGATTCAGAATTAAATCTATTTTTAAAGCTAGATCTTAATAAATCGTAGAAACGAAAATATTTTATGAGCATAATGATTCGAATCCCCGAATTGAAAGTAAAACCTTATATAAATCAGGATTCTGTGACACATACTATGCAACGACAAGAAATAAAACATCCTGTATACAAAAAAAATCCATATATTATCAATAAATAATAAATAACATACCTTTTATCGCATAGTACACAGGTGACTCCGGTATGAAAATGATACCAATAACGTGTACAATATTTATAACCAAAACCACGTAGCCTGTTGAAGCGTAAGATACTATGGAACCCACTGCATACGCTGCTAGGGTACCGGAAATACCCACAATGGAAGTAGATGTAAGAAGAATTCCTCGAATATTTGTTGAACTGAAAATATATGAAATAAATATGAGTTCTAAATTATAATATTTATTTATTCAAATTACATAAATATATCTGTCCGCTTCGGAAAGCAATTATGTGAAGATCCAGTAATAAACTTAATAATTGTATTTTTAAAATATAATTTATAACAAATATATGATTCTTTGTGAATATCTTTATAAGGCCATCGCAGCGGCAATAATATGTCATGTATATGGAAGAAATTATTTTCATTTATTCTAGTAACAACGAGTATTCAACGAGTTCTGTTGCTTATTAAAAATAATTATAATAATATTTTATTTTTTTCTATTATTACTCATGTAAACTTGTGCCATAAATTATTTGTTAAGTTTTGGTTTTTTAACCCCACGCTGTATATATAACAGGGTTGACTGTATTTTGTGTCGAATGACAGAACGAAACGCAGCGTCGGTGCGTTACCAATGCAATGAATCGAAATCATTCTAATGAGTGGAAATCGACCCAGCAACCATCGCCCTTACATTCAGACACTGTGCCAATGCGCCAGATCGGCTCTTTTAAATTTTATATCATTTACGTTTATATATATTATATACATGGTTTTTTATTTAAAATATATAAGTATTATATAAGTACCTATATTATCTATTTAATGAGGTAATAAATTTGTGATAACGGTATTCAGTTAAATTTTGATTATATTAAGTGCTGTAACGATGCAATAATGTATTATAACATATCGCCTAAACGAAAGCGAAAATTTATTTTTTCTATTAAGTAGGAAATAGTGCTTCGTCACTTCCTATTTTCAATGCTTATACTAGTAACTAGTACGTCCTCAATCAGACAAAAGGAATAAATTTTCTTAACAGAAGAGTATATTTTTTCTTTTTTATATACCTAATTATTATTAATATAGATAAGACCGTCATGACCCAACAGCTCAGCGTCTGACTATTAACACGACAGTTGTGGGTTCGATTCGCAATGGGTAAGATATTTTTCCTCGCTCTGGTCACAAAACGAGGCGTAGCGTTAGTGGCACTCTCGATTTATTATACTCGATTTATTATATACCTTAAATAATGTATTGAAAATTGGGTGGATAGCGGAGAACGAAGTATTTTAACACTAGGTTCCATCTGCCTGCAATATGAGACAAACCGCGAAGCAATTTTTTTTTTCATGCTATAACTGAAAACCAATCCACCTCTTACATTAATATGTATACAAATGTCCCATTCAATTACTTGAAAATAGGCATAAAAAATATTTCACACATAATATGATAAGATTAAAAAGGCATCCAATATTCTACATGCGTAAAGCATCTAGCGTAGTGTAACCATGTTTAACGAATACAATGAATAAAATTTAATTTACAATTCACTAAAAGGCATTTTCAAAATTAATTTTATTTTAAATTATCAGTGTAATAAGCAAAAATTATAAAATATACGTATAAACACCATTTTTAAACTGTCATCCCCAATTAAAAATAGAATTAGTAGCCGTCGTGGCGTAGAGGATCAAGCGTGGGACTGTAACGCATGAGTAGTGGTTTCGATACCCATTCGGGGGGAACGAATAATTATTTATTAATATTTTCATAGCTCTGGTAGCTAGGCAAAAGCGCAACGTTGAGTTCCACCATTGCCTTGCGCACACGCGATGTCTTGAGAATTCGTCAAAAGTTGTAGACCGGAATGTCCGAACACTAGGTTCCCTCTGCATCTGATGCCAACTGATACCGATCAGCTCAGATCAGCAGCAGCAGACAACGATCTAAACAAGTAGTCGCCATCATTGAACAAAAAAAAACAGAACTTTCCCGCAAACTTCAAACACATGTACTTACGAAATTTCCCCAACATACACGAGGTTGCTGACTGTGACCATGCCCATTCCCAAGCCACTTATTATTCTAACCGCGAACACCATCGCTACGTTGCTGGTGAACACTATGAGTATTATTGCGATCAGATTCAAGAAACCTCCGAGGAACAAACATGGCTTCCTACCAATTATATTTGACAGGTAGCTTGGGATGTATGGCCCTGAAACAAGATAAATTATTGAATTATACCTTGGAAATAAGAATTGGTTTGTTTAACGAAAATAGAAGGTTTTAGGCCGTCTCGGCGCAGAGGTTTGAGCTTGGTTCCCATCTGGGGGAATCAAATATTTGAAATTTCATTGCTTGCAAATCGCGGCGTTGAGTACCTCAGCACGCATTCCCTCAAAAATTCGACGTACAGTACAGAACGGAAGTGTAGGAACAACGTGTTTTAATACTAGGTCTCAGGTTCCCTCTGCCTACCCTTCTGTGTGAGGAAAGCGTAACATTAAAAATTAAAACGAAAAAAAACTTTTACTGAGGATAAGAACTTAATAAAATTAAATTGATAATATAATATTTTTCACAACATAGTAAGACTATGAAAACAATAACACATTTTTTTATTTACTTATTTATGTATAACATATTGTTTGTTATAATTACACGTTTAATGAGAGAAAATGGCATGAATTTGAACAAAACAGACATGGGTCTAATTTGTATTTCCATCACTTTTTCATACCGATATGGTAATAGGGTATTTATATGCAAATAAACATTTCAACCCACCTTCAAATAAATATGAAATGTAAAGAACCTTAAAAATGTTTTAATAGCAACATATGCCTTTTATTTTTATCTAATCCATGAGTTTTAAAATTTGATTAGGAATTTTCTCTTTTTGCTATTAAATATGTATACATTTGCATATTTAATATCTGTTGAAAGTCCCTAAAAATATATTTTCTAATATATTTCTCATATACAACTATCAGTTTCTTTCTACTTCCTACCTACTTATGAACATTTTTAAAACCATTTCGTTCACCTAACACGCGACGTATAGTTCCATCACTCTCGGTTGTATATCTATCTATATATTAATGAAAAGAAAAGAACAGTGAGTTCTTTCACTAGATGTTCTATGAACTTACCTACAATAGCACCGACGTACAATAAAGAGCCTATCCAAGAAGCTTCTAAATCTGTTATAACGTTGGGTAAAGGAGTTTCTTTTGGATCTTGAAGTTTTGGTATAATCGGCGCTGACCATCCCACGCTGTAGCCATCTATGAATTGTCCTATATTGACTGAAAAGAAAAATATTTTTTTTATTAATATAGAAGAATCGCGTTTTCTGTTGTTTCTATTATAAAAAAATAAAAATCACAGTATTAATAAGAATTACAAATTTTAGGAAGAGGGGGATATGGTCCCTTCACCCTACTCCTTATTTTCTGGGGTTTTGCCAGTTCATGCTTGATGCTTTATTTTACTAGACTAAGGAAAGGTTTAGGTTTTTAACAGATTTCATAAAAACACAAACTACCGCCACTTATTTTAAATAATTTTTAAAAAGATGACATGTAGTTTTCAAAATTTTTTTTTCGGGCAATTCCTGCTTATAGAAGTAGTGTCGTATAACTTATTTTATATTTTTAAGTGTTAATAACACCTTACAGGAACTAAGGGTTTTTCGGTCATTTATCGGTCATTTGGCGCAATAGAGACGTGTTTACATTTTTTGAAAAATTGCAGAAGATAATCAAATTTTGTATAATAAATAGTAAATAGTCTTTCCGCAAGCATTCCCATATTATTTAAACTATTTATTAAAAAGGGCAACGGAAGAACCTGAAACGGAAGTGTCTTAATGGGAACGAAACTTGAACGAACGGGACAAAACTCATCTCACAATTCGTACTTGACCATTTTATTATATAACTATTAAAAGGAACCAATTATAATATTTATTAAGACAAAGCAAATAAAACAGATATTATGAAATAATAAAATAATCTACATTGTAGTTTATATTTTGTGCATTTGACATGTAACGCGCTTATATAACTTTTGGCAATGAAAAATTTTAATGAACCTATTATAATTGTATAATTATATTTTGTATATTCAGTTGTTTTGTATTTTATTATTCCATATGTAGTGTGCAATCGTCATTTTTATTTTTGATTTCTTAAAATTTCCATTAATTGAAGGGGGAAAATAAAAAAAAAACTTAATAGAAAATATTATATATTTCATTAAAAGATGAGACGTTAGAAGCTGAACATGTAAATTAAGAGTAAAAAAAGCGAAACTACAAGAACTGATAAATGTAAAAATAACATAAATATATTGAAATATTCGTAACTCGGTTCCCCGTTTTGGTACCAAAATAAAGCACAAAAAATAGGCGACAACTGGGATATCGAATATTTTGACTATGGGAAACTGTTATTTGGGAAAAGGCACGAAGCTGAAAAGAAAATAAAAAAATCCTTTAAGAAAATGATTATTAATTATTATACAAACTGAACATTGAAATACGCAATGAAAGTTATCAATTATTAATGAAATTCGTTACACAATAGTTTATGTACAAGGAACATGCATGGCTCTAAATGATAAAGAAAATGTCGTACATTTTTTTTATATATATACTTGTATTTAATTAAAATAATACATAAAACGCGACGATTGTGCTTCGCCCGCTTATCACGTATAATATTTTTATTACATTATTTAAATCAGAAAACAATGTACCAATTTTCACTAAATAAAACGACAGAATACGATACCTTTGGTTGCGAGTAGGGTGTATTTCTTTTTAAATGAAGCTTGATTACACGGTTTTATTACTTACCGGTAGAGAGGCCAGTCGTGGCGCAGGGGCACAAAGTGTTACTGTAAACTGACTGGTTGTCGGTTCGATCCCCACTTGAAGAAATGAAATATTTATTTAAAATTTATATTTCCATTTCTTCGCTCCGGTGTAGAGGCAAAGGGCGGCGTTTAGTTCTGCCTCTCAACACGCAAAGCCTCCAGAATTCGGCAGAAAGTAGGGAACGGAGTGTGTTAATACTAGGTTCCCTCTGCCTACTCTGCTGTGTGCGGGATACAGCATCAAGTTAAATCCGACTAGTAGTTCCAGAGATCTTACTGCGCTTACAAATCCTTCCGCGTTATTATATTTTTATATTTAATTATATCATTATGACATATTATGAAATACCGTCAGCGGTTTATATCACTGTATTTGTTTACTATGGTATTTTATTCCTTTGTTTTGCAACTTGTCTAAATATGTTTTGTACGCATGAATTATAATTGAACTATTATATTTAATAATATTTATAGAGGTGTATTATATAATAGTTTTTAAAATACATATAAAAATGTAAAACAAAGTAAAAGTTTACGTTTTTAGCTCCATTGCGGGAATGGCAAAACTAGATATTTTTATTTATTTTGACGCTAAACCCGTGGTTTGTCGTGCCAAAGTGGGATAGACAGAGAGAACCTAATCACTTCGTTTTCAGATTTCTGTAGGATTTCGGGATATTGTGTATTGAGTAGCAGAACTCAACGATGCACTTTGAATTACCAGTATCTTGAGTGACAGTAATATTCAAAGTCAAATTCAAATATTCTATTCTAAATAAGAAGTTATATGCCTTATTATTTGGACGTCAAATAATTTTCCACTAGTTCACTAAAGATAACGCCTCAGACCTGAGAAGAATCGACTTAAAAACTCATAGGAACTTTTTTTAAAAAATCAATTAAATATAAGTAAAAATTTACATAATACATAATGGATGTAACTGATACTGCCCCTGACCATAAGTGTGTATAGTATTCCATATCAAGGCATAATAAAAAGCCTTAAAAAGCAGTAATCTATGCCTAATATGAAATACTGCATCACCCTGTACAATATCCAGACCTTTTTAAAGCCAATTTGGCATTGCTATCCAAATTGGCTAACTAGGCCTCATTTAATGTGTGAAAAAATCCAAGACTCCAAGAATCCCAATACTTGTACTATTACGGAGAGGAATGAGTCCAAATTTAGCGATACACTAGCAAATTTGCGTCTACATAAAGTATAAGGACCAAATTACGCCTATTCCAATCCTGGTTGACAGAGACTTGCTCCAAGCACTCGATAACAGACTCAAGCTGTACTCTCCACTCTTCGTCCTCAGCTCGAAAGTTATTAGCCCGTCCAATATAAAACTCATCGCCCGTGCGGTTGACAGCTAAATTGCAACACTTCATTGATATGAAGCATAAACAGTGTTGAAGTATTTTTTAACAATTTTTAAAGTGTTATTCCACACTTTCCACAAAGAAAACTACTTTTTTTAAAGTGCTCTGATTATTCATTTATAAAATTAATTATAATTATAATTATTTAAACGTAATGACTACGAATGAATAAAATTTAATTGACCACTTGATAAATTAGATTTCGTAGCACCTTTTAGCATTTTTTTATGATGCTCAATAGATTAATTTAATTATTCAGCCGCTTGAACTACACAAATAATAATTTACTAATATTGCATTAATTTAATTTTCTAATAAAAGTCCATACCTGCTTTGAAAATTAAGATTTCGCTTTTTCCTGCATTTAACAGGATAGGCAAAATTAAAATAATCTTTGCTTATACATATTATCTACGTTTTAGGCAAATTATATGCTGCTATCAAATAAATACAATGGTGCGACTATAAGCTCGACAGGTTGTAGGTTTGATTTCCACTCGAGGAAATTTCCCAACCAGGCAAAGTCCGGCGTTGAATTCCGCTACTCAACATGCAATGCCTCCAGAATTCCGCAAAAAGTAGATAACAGAAGTGTATTAATCAGTCTGTCTTAACATTAGGTTCCTTGGTTCCCTCTGCCTACCCTACTACTTGCGGAATCCAGCGTGAACCTACAAAATTATCAATATTACATTATACATTTTAAAAATATTTTTTTTTGTAAAGCACTACATGAATTATAATATTCTTAAATGTAAAATAGTAATAATATTCTTCTTCATTATTAATACTTTTTTTTTATATTTACAAAAAAAGCGTGTGGAAAATCGATTTGCATAAAAAAAAGAAAATATATTTTATAAACACAAGTAACTAAAATACACTGTATAAAAAAATTACTACTTTAAAAAATTCAACCCATATTTAAAAAAAATGAATAAAAAATAATACTCACCACACGCAACTATAAGGATTTGTGTTCTGATGTATTTATTCATTTCAAACCAATTGCACTTAAAATTATCCAGTAAATAAATATAAAAAAAAACTGCTAAATCAACTTAACTTAAAAAAAAATTGAAGCAAATATTGCTTCTCGAATCCACCTTCTATACTCTAGTTGGTTTTAATACTAACAATTTTACAAGTAATTGTAAGTAAAAAGAATAATATATCTACCGGTTTTGAGGTCGTTTAACATATGCAGTTCTTTCTTTATTTAAAGCGAATATAAAGTGCAAATTTTAATATCTATTAACACAATTAAAATGTGCTGATTATAGCAAGCTATACATATTCGACAAAAAATATATGTTTACAAAAATTAATAAAGTTATATTGCAAAATTGCTATTTATTTGTAGATTAGGTTCGTTACTTGAGATTTTGTTAATTGGGATATGATTAATTAAATTTTTGTGGCCACAAGTTCGATTCTTGGGCACGATTTGATGGAACTGAAAAAATTGTTGATAATACTATAGTGAAGCATGATCATTAACAAGTTTTTGTTCACGTTGCGCGTGTTTTTTAGTCTTGTAAAATTTTATTCATTTTAAACCCAAATAAATTACAAGTGCCTCAATAAATAGAAAAAAGTCACAACAAGAAAGATTTATTATTAGTTTTAATTACTCGATGTGAATACCTCCGGTGTTTACGCTTATTTGTTTGGTGTTTGTTTTCTTGGTAGAGGGTTAAAACTATGTTCACATTAGGTTCCCTCTACCTTCCCTTCTATATAGAATACGTGAAGCTAGTAAAATATTTAAATAGTCTTAATAAATGACTAAAATTATATCGGTAGGTGATTAGAATAAATAAATATTAATTAATTCTTTTTTATTACATTTTCTCGATGTAATATTATTAACTAGGTATTAACATAATCATATGCACTTTCTCTAAAAGTTATCAATGAATTTGCTAGGCAACAACGTCGTATTACGAAATTATTGCTAGCTTCGTTCTTTATCAATTACCCATTTTTTTAAAAATCGTAATTAGATAAGGAAATTCAATGCCGCGTTTTTTAAAAATGTGGCGTGGTTTGGCCAGAACTAAGAACACAGTGTCTCGATTCTTGCGCAGAAAGTGGAGAATGAGGAGAGCCTCAACATTTGGTTTCATATGCCTTTCCTTCTATAAGCGTAATAATAAAAAATCATTGACGTCTTGGGCAAAATTTTTATTTAATTGAAATATATAACCTAAATGAAATATTTATTTTAATTTATATTTTTATTTCTTCGCTCTGATGACAATGAAATTACATATAATTATTATCCAATCCAAAATGGCCGTTTTAAACAGGACGAATTACTAATTTTTACACAAATACAATACACTAAAAGATATCTAGAAATCTGGTTTTTGAAAAGGTTTTTTAATTAATATTTTATGTAAAATTTTTAAGTCTTGTTATGTTCTTAAGCAAAGTAATTATTCAGTATCATCGAAACAATAGCATTGGTAATCGTGACCTAGAACAATGGTTGTTGCGTAAAGCCTAATAATTTGAAATGAAAATACAGACGTAAAAATACTGCACAAATTTAAAATTGAATAGGTTATTTTAACTCTAAGTTTAATATACTTATCGCACCTGTTGAAAATCTAAAGTTATTAATTTATAAGTTGGAAAGTTTGTTTCGTTGAACGCGTTAATCTCGGGAACTATTGATGCGAATTGATTTTTTTTACATTGTCTTCATTGGATAGACATTTAACGAAGAAGGCTATAAACTATTATATTATGTGTGGTATCCACACTTATGTAATTCATTATTTAAAGATTGCCTCTTCCAGGCATCTTCGCTTTAAGCGATAAGGCAACCTTATTGTACTTTTTATTTATTTTTAAATTTTTATGTTGTTTTTTTGTTACCCCATGTTAATAGTTTCAATGTAACTTACGCTGAATACAATTCATCCTATAAAAGTCTAGAGTGTTTGTATTTAAAAAGGTTTTTTAATTAATATTATTTGTTTGAGGTAAATACTCGTGTGTAAGTCAACAGGGTACAATCATGTGTTCTGTTAGGTACAATTTTTAATGGCATAAAAAATGAAAAACGTAGTTAAACAATATTTTCACCATAATCTTAAATCAGAATAAATTATACATATATTTATTACAATACAATAAATAACTAATATATACATAACGTTAGCACAATAAATAACCTCAGCTTATTCTAATCTTGTAAAATTATTTATGGACTATACATGTAATTTCTATTAAAATTAGCTTAACATATCTTGTATTTCATTCAAAGTTTTTCCTTTTGTTTCCGGTAAACAGAAAAAGGTAAAAAGAAACGCTAATATACAGGAACCTCCGAATAGCCAGAAGGTAACGTCGCCTCCCAGTACGTCCACCATGGTTGTGAAACTAGTGGTCAATCCAAACCCAACTAGCCAAGTAAGGGTGATGGCTAAAGCTGATCCATTGGAACGCACGTTAGCCCTGAACATCTCACCTACGATTGCGTTTGGTATGGTTCCGAAACCTAGGAAACATAAAAATACTAAATACCTACTTTTCAGGAAACATAAACAAAATAATATAGCGGGATTTGAACCCACGCCTCTTGTTAACCGTTCAAGCACTCCGACCAACTAAACTATAGTTCTCGTTGAGTTACGTCGAAATTCTTATATGCTTGTTATAACTTATTTAATTCTTTTGGTAGCGGATATTGGTAAATATCTCCCTACAAAGAAGTAACAACATAAATAAGTTTTAGTACGATAAAACTTTTGATATATTTTCTAAAAAGTGTTTTGCTTTTCTAAGTGCGGAATAGCAGTTTAAAAATGTAAGGAATAAAGAATGTTATTAATTATTAAAAATAAAGAACAGAGTGATAATAAACAATTATCATAAAGTACATATTATAAAAATGATAGTGCTAAAAATAATAAAATTCAATTAAGAATTTGCATATTAAAAATTAATGTATAAGATCATTTTAAAAATACTTTGAATGTCTGCACGTATATTAAAATAATCTTTGATCTAAAGCAATTTCATTTACGAGAACAATGCAGTGCCCCAGCATACAAATTCAACAATATTCATTTCTGTAGGATTATTTCTATATAAAAATTGTATCACTGACTCCGTAGTTTTTTCTTTACATTTATTATGCAAATGTATTTCAATTCTTAATATGTTAATATTTTATTTTATTTTTTTCATAATCATAGCATACTTATACAAAGTACACCGTTTTTTTTCGCCAAGTAATGTCTCGTGCAGTAAAATGTGAGAGAAATGAAAAATGCCATTGCATTATTATTTCTCACAAAATACATTAAAACAACGGTTTTTTCTATCTATTTGGCTAAATAAAAGATGAAAGAAATACAAAATATTAATTATAAAATCATTTCTTACCAGCCTCATAACAAAAGAAATAGACAATGAGTGCAACCAGAGGTAGCCATCCAATCGACTCTATAGCAGGGCTCTTTATTCTATCCAAATAAAAGTACAATCCCAGCATCGACTAAAATATAAAAATTGTAAAGAATTAACTTATATTTTCATATACATATACAGGGTGTCCCAGGAGTCAACGATAAAACGTAAACAGGTGATAGACCAAGTCGTGATAGTTATGAGAAAAATATAAAAAAAATTCTGTGTCATGTATTTTTCAAATTATATTGATTTAAAAAAATATCGGAAAAACCGACACCCTGTGATGATTTTTCAAGTCCTAAGACTACAAATATTACTCTTTTTTCATTTTTTTTTCTGTAATGTAATCATGAGTAACCCTTCTGTGAATTACAGTATAAGATTGAAACATACCTGCATCGGTTTTCAATAAAATGCCGTGTTTTTGCCAAACATTAAATTCAAAATATTTAGTACACCCAACTTTAACCGATTGTACTATTAAAAAAATGTACTACATTGTTTTTGCAAGTAACTTTAAAAGTTGGCGCATTTAATCTGGATTCCGAAATAATACAATACTTGCTAGATTACTTCTTTGTTGAAGAGAAAAAAATCTAAAAACACGATAATCGGGATGACGTTCAACGTTTTAGTATCTATTCCGATACATTCTAGCTGCAGCATTAGCATTACATAACCATTCTCCATGAATGAAATGCATATTGGTAATGTGTCAAAGACCGAGTATATGGCCTGCGAGAGCCCGGACTCGAGCACTATCCTTATAAGTCCTGGGCTAGCCCCTAAGTCGGAAAAGGTTTGGACGGTATCCTGCGATCACGGACCACACCAGTGACCTCCCGCTACTTAGCCCAGGCAACGCTTATCCGACCATGGAGATCGTAATCGATGCTTCCAGACTCGTGCATGACGGATTTAAGATACCTGAACTTTTCCGACTTAGGGGCTGACCCAGGACCTATAAGGATAGTGCTCGAGTCCGCGATCTCGCAGGCCATATACTCGGTCTTTGATACTTTGCCAATATGCATTTCATTCATGGAGAGTGGTTATGTTATGCTAATGCTGCACCTAGAATGTATCGGAAAAGATACCAAAACGCTGAACGTCATCCCGATTATCGTATATTTAGATTTTTCTCTCTCCAACAAAGAAGTAATCCAGCAAGTATCGTACCATTTCGGAATTCAGATTAAATGCGCCAATCTTTAAAGCTACTTGCAAAAACAGTGTAGTACATTTTTTTTATAGTACAGTCGGTTAAATTTGGGTGTACTAAATATTTTGAATTTAATGTTTGGCAAAAACACGGCATTTTATTGAAAACCGATGCAGGTATGTTTCAATCTTATACTGTAATTCACAGAAGGGTTACTCATGACTACATTACAGAAAAAAAAATGAAAAAAGAGTAATATTTGTAGTCTTAGGACTTGAAAAATCATCACAGGGTGTCGGTTTTTCCGATATTTTTTTAAATCAATATAATATGAAAAATACATGACACAGAATTTTTTTTATATTTTTCTCATAACTGTCACGACTTGGTCTATCACCTGTTTACGTTTTATCGTTGACTCCTGGGACACCCTGTATATATTCTTAATTAGAAATATAAATTATTGACATTAGTTTTTTATGTGTATAGAGAAGTCACCAACAACAGTCCAAGAAGCCTCACGATTTGTAATAACGATGATATTGTAAAATTTTAAAATTGATTATCATCTTGGACTATTACATCATTAATTGGAGAAAGAAAGAGAGAAAAAACACAAGATTTCCCGGCCTCCTCCGCAAAGATGATCCTACAGAAGAAAAATATATTTAAAAAAACATACCAAGCTAACAGCACATGCTGCCATTGAGATCAATAACAAAATCTTTCTTCCCGATCTTTCAACGAATGCTGGAGCTATAAGACCAGACACCAATCTGGTAACTCCAATTATGATAGTAGCTAAGTCCGACCTTATGGTGGAACCAGCTAAATTAAATATCGTAGTCGCAAAGAATAAAACAACAGCTACTCCGCTAGTCTGTTGAAAAGCTCCCAAAGTAAATGTAATGAACAGGGACATTCTGTTCGACTTTATAGTGAATATTTCGATCCAATCTTTGATTTTGTTCGATCCTGTATTTTTATTGGCAAAAGTTTCAAGTACTTTCTCTACATCTCCCGATCGTCCTAGTAAGTTGAGAGTCTTTGTGGCTGTAATGTCTTTGTCTGAAAATATCAATATGTGTTGATTTTAATTGATATATTTTATAATAGCTGATTGACACATCGCGAAATAAAAAGCAATGAGTATAAAAATAATAAAGCATTGATTTCCTCCACTCAACAAGTAATGCTTCCACTCTTAATAGGAAGGAAGTGCCTGAATACAGGGTTCCCAATTTCTATCTGCCTAACTTGCTATGTACAGAATTTTTAGGAATACAGCGAGACCGTAAAAATAAATTATTTTCACATTTAACTAACTTTAACAAGGCTTAACTTAGCAGAATTTGGGATTTGGTCAATTGAGCTCACACAACTTCAATCAAACAACCAGTTTAACGTAATGGAAACAAAAGATTGAAATCTTCCAAGTTTTTGCTGGGTTTTTGGGAATTTTCATACAATAATAAAATTATTTATTTTTGTGCATAAATACAAATATATCTAATACCAACCTTTCATTGCATAATAGACAGGAGACTCAGGTATAAAAAATAAACCTATAACATGAGCTATACTTATAGCTAGCGCTATGTATCCAGTTTCTACATAAGTCACGTATGGCACCACTGAGTAAACTAACAATGTGCCTGATATTCCAACTATCGACGTGGAGGTTAGGAGAATACCTCGGATATGTGTTGACCTAAAAGAATAATAAAAAAACTAATTAGTAATGAAAAAAACCTGAATGGACCCTATAGAATATGCTCGTATAAAAACTAGTGCCAAAAAGTATAAAAATGAACAATAAAATATATGTTTGTTCTTGTTCTCGCAGAAATGTGGGGAAATCCTCTCTTACTGCTACCCTACACTCTCTAAGGATTTTCCAAACTCAAAATTCCTATGCATCGATCTCATAGTTTAGCATGTGCGTTGTCTATAAGTCACTCAGTAAGTAAGAGTCTTAAATATAGATAAGATAGACATTTAGATACTCTTACTTCAAAATTCAACAATTACTTAAAAACTCCGGTTAAATGTGAGTCGGACTCGCCCACCGAAGCTTCCGTACCAATTTCAGAATTGTATGTCTACGGAAAATACAACTTATAAAAGTTAACAAATGCATTCATTTCATATCAAATTAACTACGTTTGTAGGTAATAATTCTTTCCTATCGTATCAACTTATCAATTTTTCATTTTTCGGACTGCAAGTTCCCACTTCTTGCCAATTTCATAACTGTAGTTCCACAGGAAGTACTTTATATGTTTTGATTACGCGGCTACTACATACAAAATGCAGCAAAATTGATGTAGAAATGATTGATGCAGATTAATTTGAACTTGATACTTCTACGTAATCTCGAGATAAATGGTGTTGACAGACTTACGATAAAGTTATTTTATAATGAGTTTTTACCATTTCAGGTACGGGATACTAACAAATAATTTCTAAGCACGATTAATTAATTTAAAAAAGATTTCTAAAAACGATAGATAAAATTGATAAATAAAACAATCAAAGAATAATTGTGATATATTAGACGATTTTGACGATATTAAATCTAAGCCCTATAAGATAAGAAGCAAAAGTTATATCACACCAATCAATCATAGAGCTTTTACATGTGAGAAAAAAGTGTACCGCCTATAGATTAATTATTTTAATCACTACTAAATTCATTATGAAAATAATCATAATATTAGTAGGAATTTTCTTTTATATCTAAGAGCGATGTTATCACTTCATGTTATCAGTTTAGAAGTTAAATTAGATAGATAGGAATGAAATTCCTATATTCCTAAATTTCATATTCTTATTTCTTCATCTCCACCATTGGCCTCAGAAAAAAAACTGCAGTATGTCACATTTTTCTTCATCCGAATTTTTTAAAAAAAGGAAAATTGGATGATAAGCCATAACAAAAAATTTTATTCATGGAGATTAGTTTTTTAAACTTAGATTTTATTTGACAAAAGGATCTCAAGATAATTTCGAATAAACTAAACAAAACAAAAATTATATTTATTACTTACGCAATTTCACCAACATAAACAATATTGCCAACTGTAGTTATCCCCATGCCCAGACCGCTGATGATCCTTACCGCGTACACCATAGCAATGTTCTTAGTAGTCACTACCAGGATATATGAAATTATGTTTAAACATCCCCCTATAATAAGACATGGTTTTCGACCAATTATATTAGACAGAATCCCGGTTACATATGGACCTGAAATAAAAATAATATTAAGTTTTTACAACTTTTTGCTTTATAGCATGTATAGCAGAGTAGGCGGAGAGATCTCAAGTTTATCTGTTCTCTTCTTTCCACCCAAAACTAGAACATTGGTTGGCCTTTAATTGGAAAAACTCAACACTTCGTTTTCTCTTTCAGGAACGGGGAAATAAAAATAATCATCCCCTCGAGTGGGCCAACTATCAAGTTTAAAATCAATTAGTTAATAAAATTGAGATAATTTTGATATTCTCTATAATTCCACTAAACAGGATAGGCAGAGAGAATCGTGGATCCTAACACTCCTTTCCAATTAGGAGACTTCCATTCTCCACTTTCCACCGAATAGATGATGTCATGAAATAGATGAAAAAATATTTTAAATATACCACAAATAATAAAGATTAAATTAATATGGACTCAGCAGAGGCACAGTGAAATCAATTGGTATCAGTGGTAAAAAATTTTTTTACTAAAAAAACACGTCTAAGGTGCTGTATGGTAACTATTACTTACCAACCATAGAGCCAATATAGAGCAAAGACCCTACCCAAGACGCTTCTAACGCCGTTATGGGTACGGGCAAAGGCGTTTGTTTCGGATCTTGCAACTTAGGTATAATCGGTGCTGACCATCCCACGCTATATCCGACGACGATTTGACCGATGTTTACTGAAAAATAAGGAATAATAAGCTTAAAAAAGTTCTAAACTTCGTTGAAATTCTTGGAGGTCGTTACTTTTGGGGAGTGTGAATGTGGAAAATAGTTGAATGTGGTTTCAATTTCTATTTGGGGGAATGACTAATTTTTATTTTTCTCGCTCTGGTCATAAGACAAAAGTTGAGATCCGCGTCAAAACATACTATAAAACGGCTTAACTAATTTAAATATTTCATATTACATTAATTCATTATAAAAAAAATAGTTGTTCACAAACGCGTGAAGTTTAGGTATTCTACCAAAAGCACACAACATCAATAAACTGTCAGAGAAAGGAGAATAGAGGGACTAAATTGTTTTTACCTACCCTGTAGATATAAAATTATCTAGGTGAAAATATGAATAGAGGCCGTCTTGATCCAGCAGCTAAGCATTCCATAATAAAAGCGACGGTTATGGGTTCGATTCCCACTGAAAAGAATTATTTTCATTGCCTCGCTTGGTATCTCGCTTGTCAAGACAAAGCGTAGCGTTGAGTTCCACTACACAGCTCATAATATCCCGGAAATTGAGACGAAAAGTGGGGAATGGAGTGTCTTAATATTAGGTTCCCTCTGCCTGCCTGGCATTTGCGGGATAAAGCGTGAAATTAATTTAATTTTTCGTGAAAATAAAAAAACACACTAATATCAAAATTAAATACTTACTACAAGCTACAATGAGCAACTGATATTTTATACTTGACGTCATTTTCACTTTGTTCTCAACTGGTGCGTACTCGTATTTATCTTCCATCGATCACGGTTTTATTCTATATTTATATGAAATATTTTCATTTATATGTAGATATTATTTATAATTGCACCATTTCAAAAGAAATATTTTACTATATCTTTCCCTATCCGAAACGAGACTGTTGTAAAATGTTTAATATTGATTCGTAATATTCGTCGTTTTTGGGGTTCCTTAATGAAAGAAATACAAAACACACTTGTTTGTAAATGCAACGACTGTGGGATCGATTCTCACTAGGGAGAAAGAAATATATAATATATTCATTTTCTTACTCTGGTAATGGTGCAAAGCGTGGCGTTGGGTTCAGCCACTCAACACTCGCAATGCCTTGAGAATTCTGCGCAAAGTGGGGAACGGAATTGTCTTAATGGGACCGGAGTGTCTTAGTGTTGACACTAAATTCCCAAGTTCGCTCTGCCTACCGTGCTTGGTGCGGGATAGAGCGTGAAGCTAAAAAATCATACAATAAAGCTACTTATATTTGAACTTACATTATTATAAGATTCTTTTTGCATTTACAACGCGTCATTGGCAAACAACAATTAAAGTAGAACTACGAGTATCTAGTAATATCTGTTAAGAGCAATACATTGTTAAGCCCCGTGAGACAATTCAAACTCACCACTTCACTTTTGTTAAGTAGGTTAGTACTTATAATATAGGACTACAATGTTGTTATCCATTTGGTTATTTATATAAGTAGTAAATATGGAGCTAACCGTCTAGAGTACGTGATATTTGAAAGTGCACGTGCTCCTATTATTATAAAAATTATGAAATTTTGTATTTAAATTAGTAAAAATACATTCCCCAAAAAACATTTCAGATTTTTTTTATTGTTTCTCTATATATTTGGGTAGACGATGACAAAGTTGCAATACACCGGTCCCTCCAGTAATAACTCGGACCATTGGAACCTGACTGACTGACAAACTTTAACTAGCGAAAAAATCTCCATCATCATAAATAAAACTTTTAAGTTTATTTAGTTTTAGTTTAAATAGTATAAAATAAAGTAAATAAAATATTTAAATGTAACAAGACAAAAAGTGTGGCGTTCTACCACTTGATACACAATGCCTCCAGAAGATGACGGAAAGTCAGAAACGAGTGTCTTTTCGTAAAATTACATAAATATTACGTCAACACGTAATATTTGCTACCTTGAACGGAAAGAGGGAAGAGAGTGTATAAACACTCATTCTCTATTCATGTTTCAATGCTATGCAGGAAAAGCTCAAAAATTTAAGCTGAAAGAACTCGATACATCATATTTTTTTTATTGAATATACGGAACATATTAATTTAATATATTTTAATAAAATTATAATTTACTATATAATTCAATCACGATCGATTCAAAATATCTTTCATCGCTATTTCGATGTGTATTTGAAGACGCCGCTTCAAATTGGCGCTTAATGATGAGATTAGATATTTGTTTTTGTGAAATTGGTGAAAATATAAAAACAAAAAATTTATGAGGCTATTCGTGGCACCGAGGGGGTATGCAGATGTAAACGCTTCATGTTGTGGGTTCGACTCCCACTGGAGAAAATGAAATACATATTTAATATTTTCATTTTCCCGCTCTAGTAAACCAAAACATTTGTAGCTTATGTATAGTTCCTTAATTATAAACATTTTACATTGCTATCTATCACCATTGAAAATTTAATTTAAAATAAATAAATGGATATGTAGAACTAAAAAAAAGCTTTTTTGGCATTTTTTTTAGCGAAAAATTTCCACTTTTCTCTTAAAACGTCCAAAAATTCCGCTTTTCCCCAAAAAAAAAATAAAAACTCTGATCTATATATAAAACTTAACACTAAGTTACCTCTGCTACCATGTTACATATATACCAGAGACAACGTAAATCTAAAAATGTATATTTGTCTGTAACGTAGTTTTAAGTGTAGATTAGAGATATCGCGCTGTTGACCTAATTTAAATTAATTCACTGATACATGAAAGAACCCATAGTTGTCTTACTTTGTCTAACGAAAAATTCAGTTAATAAACATTTTTTTCTAATACAAACATACCCCCGATTCGGGATCGAACCTACAACCGTTGAAAAGAATTAGAATTTATGGATACTGTCATGTTTTCACTCCAATAACAATGCAAAGTGCGACATTGAATTTCGCCAAAAAAAATTCGTACAAACAATTGAATTTTAAACGAGTAAATACAAAAGATACTTGCGTAACAATTACATTGTATCTGTAGGTATATTTAATAATGCGTAATCATGCATTTGTTCTAATGTTGTAGTGTTGGTTCGATTAACGCCAAGGACATCAGGCTCGCCCGTCGCTCTGCTAACAAAGATAAAACACGGCGTTTAGATACGTCACTCAGTACCCGATGTCTCCAAAATTAGGGTTCGCGTGTGGAAGTGTCTTAAACAAGTAGAGTAAGTAAACAAAAGGAACCTAGATTCATTCTTTTTACCCTCCTGGGATCTGGGATACCACTATAAAATACATACATTCCTACAAAAATATTTTATTTTAAAAATTACTATACATACATAGCCTACTGTTCAATAGAAGCTTATATCATTTGATAGTAGATATTCATCTAAGATCATTGCTTTTGATAGTAAGTACAATCTAACTGGATTTGATAATAATAAAGGTGAAGGACCTTTAAAACTAATGACATTGATAAAAGAAAATCACGTTTTAATTAGTAGTAATAACTTCTTTGTCACGTGATAACGTCTTATTAAACTATGAACACCGGCTTCACGCACGAAATGCAGGACTCATTGTCACGTTCCACCTGAGCCAAGTGTGCTAGCGAGAGCGCGGAATAAACGATAGAGAGGCACGATCGGTATAAGTGTTCAGCTTGTGACGCTTCTCTCTCTAGTACATCACACACGTTAAACGTGTTAAGTTAAACATAAATTGTAAATTATTTATTAACTAAAACCTCTGGGGCGCTTACCACGAACCTAGCTCTATGACTTTCGTAAGAAATGAGAACTAGCAAAGAAAGACAAGAAGCCGAAAAATGGATATTATATGTAATATAAGTATGTCATAAAAATAAACCATTACAAACTTATATACGTAGTGAATTTTATATTAAACTAGTGGACCCGGACGCGGCTACGCCTGCTTGAACTATAAGAATATTTTCGCGTCGATCATACTGCGCCGCCCGAAGGCTAGGTCATTTCGAATCAGTGACATCTCCTTAATTATTTATTAGTATGTTATACAGTAAACTATAATTTCAATCTAGATAAAATGCTGAAAGTGAGTATAATATTTATTTTCATAAGGATGAATATCAAAATGTCGCAGTAACGGTTGCGTAGTGACGACGGTTGTTATTAACATGGCAAAATAAATTGCATGTCAAATTAGAAAGTACTTTAAAATATATTAGTTTATATGAAAACATTAAATGATCTTTCTTCTTTACCCGCTCCTCAGGTTTCTCCTTTTAAATTTAGTCAATTCACTGTAAGTGGTGTTAAGAGAAATATTATGGCTATTAAGTCGGGTGCAGTCGGTGCTGACTGCATTAGTCGTAAAATGATCATTCCTATAATAGACCTGTTAGCCCCCGTAATCACATCCATTCTGAATCGCTCCATTCTTCACGGTGATTTCCCTTCCATCTGGAAAGATGCTCAAATTTTCCCATTACCCAAAAAATCAAATCCATCTTCCTATTCCGATTATCGTCCGATTTCTATCCTTCCATTATTATCAAAAGTGCTAGAACGCCTTGTTCACAAACAACTAAGCACATTCCTTTCAAAACACAATCTACTAAATTCCTTACAGTCCGGCTTTCGCCATGGTCATAGTACGACTACTGCTTTAGTCAAGATCACTGATGACATCAGACGTGGTATGGATGATCGGAAGATTACTGTGTTGACATTACTAGATTTCAGTAATGCCTTCAGCACTGTTGATTTTGACATACTACTTGCTTTACTAACTTCTCTTAACATATCTCCTGAGGTGATTGATTGGTTTCGTTCTTACTTGTGCGGACGTCGACAGCGCATTCGAATAGATGATTCATATTCTGAATGGTCTTTCACTAGTGCTGGCGTCCCACAAGGTGGCGTGTTGTCTCCTCTTCTTTTTTCAATTTTTATTAATAACATCTGTCTAAAAATTTCTTCTCTCTACCACCTGTATGCTGACGACTTGCAAATCTACGCACAAGGGACTCTCACTGAACTGCCCAATACCATCGAGAAAATAAATAGTGATCTGAAGCATATTTCAGTTTGGAGCAGACATTTTGGACTTACTATAAATCCTTTAAAAAGTCAAGCAATTGTAATAGGTAGTCCTAGATTATTGTCAAAAATTGATTTATCACAAATGTCCACTATAGCTATTGATGGGACTTCCATTCCATTTAGGGATTCAGTTAGGAACTTGGGTGTAATTATGGATAAGCATTTGTCCTGGGGACCCCAAATAGGTGAAGTAAGCAGAAAGATTTATGCTTCTTCTGCATCTCTGCGTAGGCTGCGCAATTTCCTACCAGTACCTACCAAAATTGCGCTGGCAAACTCACTCCTATTACCAATTCTAGATTATGCTGATATTTGTTATCCTGACATTAAAGAGGAGCAACTTAATAAGCTTGAGCGACTTCAAAACTTTTGCATTAGGTTCATATTTGGTATTCATAAATATGATCATATTTCTGAATTTCGTGATAAACTCAAGTGGCTCCCTATCCGCCTTCGCAGGAATACTCGTATACTTCATCTTCTCTATTCTGTACTGTTTAACCCTTCTACTCCTCCTTATCTGAAGAAACATTTCAAGTTTCTACGTGACGTCCACTCACTTTCACTACGCTCCCAAAACAATCTATTACTTGAAATTCCTCTTCATTCTTCTTCTTTTCTGTCTAACTCCTATACTATTAAAGCTGCCCAACTATGGAATTCCTTACCAATTGAAATCAGACGTGCCAAAAGCTTACAAAAATTTAAAACTTCGTTAAAGAAATATTATTTAAATATGTAATTTTAGCCTTTGTTTTTAGCATCAAAAATTTTTTTTTTTTTTTTTACATATCTTTAAATACTATGTGTACTATATGTATTATTTATTTATTATGTTTATTTTACTGTATAGTAATGTATATTTATCTACGTATATGTATGTGTTATTTATTTAGTGTATTTTAGTGTATATCAATTATATATATATATATATATATATATATATATTTATTTATATTATTATTAAATTCCTTATATTATAATTTAATGCACCACCCACCACCTTCTTTTTTATACAATTCCAACAACCAAAGGTTGCCTGGAAGAGATCGCTTCAAGCGATAAGGCCGCCTTATTGTACATGTTTTTGTTAATTTTGTATATAAATTGTGTAAAATTTTGTTGTTTTTGTGCAATAAAGGATATTGTATTGTATTGTATTGTGTAATGTAATGTTATATAGCCTATAGCACTTCTGAAGAATGCAGCTTTCATACAAAACAAAAACTATGTAAATCGGACCAGTAGATCCAGAGATCTTAGCGTTCAAACAAACAAACAAACAAACTCTTCCGCTTTATTATATTAGTATAGAAGTATAGATAGATGATACGTACAAAACTTAAATTCGTTAACTACCATTACGAAGCTTACAGTAATATGCCAAATATTATTGGAACCCTTAATGGGCGAGACCGACTCACACTTGACCGATTTTGGCATATTTCTTATAAGTTATTTTTATAGGTTTATAGATATACATACATATATGGACATATTATGTATATTTGAATATTATATGAACACGTGTATTATAATATATTTGAATATAAATCCCACTTTAAGTAACGTGATCTTAAAGTTAGTTACAGAACTTAAATTTGATTTAAATTGGCAATTAATGGCAATATCTATCCAAATCCAAATTTTAATGTTACAGTCAGTTTAGCCAGTCAAATTTGCTTATATAATAGGCACTCTCTCAAAAGCGTAATGGTTCAATTGAATCATCGATGGTTATAGATTCGATTCCCAGTCATGGTAAACAAATATTTTCTATTTTCATTTTCTTGCTCTGACGACAAGGCAAAAGCGCGGTACATCGGTACACCGGTACAGTTAAACTAAAAAATAGAATAGTAATACATATATCCATAATTCATGAGGTTCGATTCCTACTACTTTCTTTGTTTCTTTATAAAGATATTTTTTAAAATTAATCTTGTATTGGTCGACCTGACAATTTGCATAAAAATATATTTTCTACCACTTTTATCATTTGTATCAATGAAATGAAATGAAAAATATATTCGTAAAATAAGAGCAGGCAATAAATTTTCTTTTATTTATTTTTTCTAAGGTCATGGTGGCGCAGCGGCACAGCATCTGACTGTTAACTCGATGGTTATGGGGTCGATTCCCACTCAGAGAAGTGAACTATTATTATTTCTTCGCTTTGCTTGCGTTGAGTTCGACCATTCAACGGAATGTCTTAACACTATGTTTTCTCCGCATGTTATATAAAAGGCACTTAAAATCACTTAGGCTCTTTCCAACTAGGCCAGAACTGCGTCACATACATACATATATATAAATTCTAACATTAGGTAATATACAATGATAGTGAATTTACTACAATATTATACAAAAATAAAGCTTACAGATCCATTGTTATTATAACATATAGGACAAACGTATATAAATATTGGCTTTGTGTGCCCAATAAAGATGTCAAGGCGTAAATTACATCCAGAATGGTCTAAAGTCCGAAAAATATTGTTTTTTATATATGAAAGTGTAGGTTCACGATGTATCCGCAGGTATTTAGCAGGGTAAGTAGAGGGAAACTAATATGAAGACATATCGTTCCACACTTCCCCCTCAATGTTTCGAAATATCACATATTGAGTGGCGGAACTCAACGCTGGGGTTTGTCATATAAAACTAGAACGGAAAACTAAAATATTTAATTCCCAAAGTCACCTTTTTATGTATTTTTTTTAAATGGTACTAATAAAATTAAAAAAAAAAAAAGAGAAAAACAAAGTTGTGAACTTAAAACTCATATCGTTCTGTATACTATGTAAGACTTCTGTCAGATGAAGATAGAAAAAAATAAAATCTTAATTTAACTTTAAGCTATATTACATACATATTTATTTATGTATGTGAAACAGGCTTAAGGACTTGCCAAGTAATTGTAAGTGTCATCAATCATTACGAAATTGTATGTAAGTCATTCTTGCGTGAAATTGAATATATTGATAGGATCAGTGAGTGCCAAGTACAAACGTGTCCTCCAGTTAAAGCACACAAATTTAAACACGAGGCTCTGGTAAATATTATAGTTTGTAGAGCCACAGACTATCCTTAATAATATATAGTAGTAATATCGATCCTACTGTGTGCGAGATACAGCGTGAAGCTGAAAAAAAATGTTAATATTTGGCCAAAATCAGAGCTAAAAACAATTTGGAATATAAAATAGTCTCCATTAGAACTTTTATTTTATTTTAAAATATTATAAAAAAGTATCTGAATAATTCTATATCATTGAACATTGAAAAATAATGGGACAATCACTTAGGTTGGCCTGGATTTCGCGGACAGTAACATGGTTTTATACAAATTGGTTTAGAACTTTTATGAGTTTTTTGAGGAGACCCGCTTCTCTCTCTAACAGCTTGTTGCATTTTAGCCATTAAGCTATTGATTTGATTAGTTAACTGCCCAACTGTGTTACACATTTGTTCAAGAGTGCCCATGGATGGAAGAATTGGGCTACCCTTGCGGCCAATATCACCAGGGGCTTCTTCAGAAGAACAGCCTGAGGGACAGCCCTTGTTAACCAAAGAAGTATGAGGAGGAGCACAGGGCTGTACAGGTGATGGCTGAGGAATATTTGGTTTCCGAGGATTGCTATTCACTTTGCAGCTTTTACCACATTTATCTAACGCACATCCTGTAGTTAGTGGTGTTTCTTGCGTTTCTTGATCTTTATTAGTCGGACAAAGTATATTTCCACATTTTGGAGGCAAGTTTGCTGGACAGTGGGTATTGGTACAACTAAATGGTTCGTCGACTCGATATTCCTTTGGCAAAGTGGTTTTGCAGTCCGGACAAGGGCATGTTATTCGTATGACACCTGCTTTTATATCTTTAATCTTCCCCGGGGTGTAGTTCAGGCAGTTGTAGTGCACCCAATTTTGGCATGCTCCTTGACACTGTATTCCATTTTTTTGTGAAACTGGTCCTAAACATATTTTACAGGGATTTTTTACCTTGCTACATTTTGGCATTTTGGTTAAGTTTGCAAGATTTAGGTTATTTTGTTGATCATCGTTAATATTTATAGTTTAGCTCATGATTAAATTTTCAAACATTATTGACAAGTGTGATGACATCCTACTGACAGAAAGGCAACGGCGGGTTAGAAAGTAATTTCTTTTTTTATGTTGAATCTATACTAAAAACTTTATACAGATATAATTTGATTAAATTGTTTCCAAAATTTTAACTTAAAGTATTTATCGTGCAGCAACTTCTTTTATTTTGCACATAATGTTCTTAATCTGAGTCGAAAGCTGGCCCACCGTGTTAGATAAATTTTCCAAAGCGGAAACTAACATTTCCTGGTCCACATTCGAAAGATGGGATTCTGAAGAATATGTTCTCAATTGTTCCAAGTGCTGTGTATCTGAAAAGATGTTAATTATTTTTGAGATTTCGTGAATAAATGAAATTCTTAAATATGAATTATTTATGGGTAAAGCATAGCTGAATTATTTAAATATATTAATATTATAATTACGGCGTTGCAAATGCAACACGCAATGTATCCTGAATTCGGTGGATAGTGGGCAACGGAGTGTCTGAACACAAAGGATCCCTCTACCTACCCTGGTGTGAGCGGGTTACAGTGTGAACTTGAAAAAAAATTAAACTGTCTCTGGTTTTAAGTTCTAGTATCAGAATCTAGTAGTATCTGAATATTAATAGCTTACAATATTCCTTGAAATAATTGAATATATTGTAGATCTATTTAAATTTTACTGTCGAGAAATGAAATTCCAAATTTAACACGATGAAAATTTTTAGCTTACATAGAATACGTGTATATATTAACAAAAAAATATGTTAGGAAAAACAAATTAACAATTATTTTTATATAAATTACCTGAATTACACGATTTAGTAGAAAAATTCGAAAATGATTGCGACTGTTTAGGTGAACATGTTGGTTTACATTGAGGTGGACTACCCTGACCACCCTGTTTCTTTAACGTTAAACCAGACGAAGAAGTAGTTATATTACAATTATTTGGTTTTTTTGGAAGTATATTTGTGGTACACTGTTGCTTATCAGGCGACGATGCTGGGCTATGTTCAGCAGGAGGAGGAGAATATGTAGGTATAGGATTTGCTTTTTTACTTGGACATTCAGTTGAAGCACAAATTGGCAATTTATTTGCAGGGCATTGAGTATTAGTACATGTATAAGGCGGATCCTTTAATACTTCTTTGCCCTCAGATGTAGCACAATCTGGGCAGGGACAAGTAATAACTAGTATACCGGCCTTAATATCATTAATTTTGCCAGGAGTATAGTTCAAGCATTTGTAGTGGGCCCACTTGTGACAAGCGCCTTGACACCTCAAACCATTCTTTTTACTGACGGGTTGAAAACAAATTTTACATGGATTTTTTACTTTTGAGCACTTCATAATGGTAGTTATATAAATTTAATATTGTTCATGATGGTAGTTTCTTATGTTACTTTATCCATTACTAACTAAACGTGCCCAAATAAATATTTCAATATTATTAACGATACATTTTGTATCATAATATGTTATATATGACATATAATATGACAGGTTTTGTTTTTAGTTTTAAAAATCATTATTTAAAATTTTGGCTACTATATTTTTAATACCAATTTTAAACAAAAAATTCAGAACGAAATAAAAATACTATATTTCTAAATTGTTACTTGTCATTGTCATTGTCAATGTCAACAAAGTATTACTTTTAGGTTATATTTTCTATATTGTTCGTTTAAGCTGAAAATATTATAAACACTAAACAAAATGCCGTTTATGAAAGGCAGAGCCCCGATCAGACGAACATTAAACTATCTTAATGCTGGAAAACTAGTATTCAAGGACAAAATAAAGATTTTCTCCGTTGCGTATAACATTCACGGGACTAATAATGCTGGTGCGAAAGAATTCGTTTTCTGGTATCTTCCACAAATACAATACAAAAATCCCGATGTGCAAGTAGCTACATTGAAAAATTTAACACCATCTCCATTTATAAAATGCTATTTTGATGACGGCCGGCAAATCTTAGTTGATATTGATAATAAACCTAAAGAAGATATTTTAGAGCATTTATTGAACACTGTTGGGAAGTCAAAGGAAGTTTTAGAAGCTGAGGCCATTGCTGCTGAAAAGAAAGACAATCCAGCTAACTTTGGTATTGGTTGTGAAAGACCTTGTATATGTGAAGTGTATGGCCAAGTAACATGTCCTGGTGTCGTTCCATTGCCTAAATTTATGAGAGGAAAGTACAAAAATCAAACAGATTAGGTCACTAAGAAATATAAGTTAATTATTAAGTTGTAATGTAGGTTTGTGTAAAAGAAATATAGATTTAATGTTGTAATACTTTATTTCATTAACCTCAAATTTGTTTTAAACATAACATAATAAATAATAGATTATTTAAAAGAATTATTATTTAATTACTTCAAAAACTTATATTAAAGGAAAAAATTGTATATAAGTAAACAAATTTGAAAAACTCAGAACTTATGATTGTTTACTACATCGGCCATTAGAGCAGCAGCAATATATTGAAAATTTTCAAATGCAATAAAGGATTTGGAGTTATTGTGTAAAAACAGTTTGTTGTCAACTTCTTTACCTCTAGGCCCCGTATGAAAAAATACCCATTTATTTTTAGTGTGACATTCTATGTCCTACAAAAAAATTCAGTGATTATATATATGTATATTTATATTTGCTTAAGGCCATTGTAGTGCAGCACTCTGCATTTGACAGTAAACACGACAATTATGGCTTCAATTTGCATTTACATGATTTAATTATTTTCATTTGATCCAGCGATAAAGATAAAATTGTAATAGGTAACTAAAACTACCTCTACGGAAACCTTGAACTCATCAACTTTTCCACCACTAGTAGGCCCCGCTATAACAACCATAGCGTCCTTCAAAACATCCTCTTTAGACATGCATTCTTTTAGTTCTGTATGAGCATGATTGCACATATCCTCACTAATTTTAAATAGAAGTGGGCTTACTGGGCATTTCTGTAATATTAATTTTAACAAAATTATTGTATTTTTGTGGATTTGTTAATAATAATTGTCAGTTACTCTCTGTAGTTATGATGTGAGTGATATGAGTTGATGTTTATATATTTTTATTTTCCAGATTTTCAATGTTTTATTTTGTTACTGAATTAGAACTTTTCCTTAAAAATAATTACCTTACAACAACACTTAAATCTGATGTTGGCTCCAAGCATTGGACACAACAAGAGATAAGAATTCAAAACTGGATGCGGAGCCCCAAAGTACGCTAGATTCACATTTTTTAATGTCTTAAATTCTTCCTGCAAAGAAAAACAATTATTTATTTATTTATATATACTTTATTGCACAAAATTACAAAAAAACAATGTACAAAAGGCGGGCTTAACGCTAAAAGCATACAACATATGAGTATAAAAGTAGAGGGTATTTCGCCCCATACTTGCTTCACTTGCTGTTAAGATACAAATAAAAAGAGACATTTATCACTCTTTCATATACATATTTTCTCTATTTTTGTTAAAATTATATAAATTATATTATTACCATTATAGCCATAATGGTAGCCATAGATTGAATCGTAGCGTGAGTCCTAGACCTCATACACAAAACGGGTACTGTGGACTGATCTGCGAACCGTTGGAGACACATATGCGTCATCGTTGCTACGAAGATTACATCTGCCATATATGAAAATATCCTAAAATATAATATTAAACATCAGCTTTATGTCTTTTCGAGCATAGCATGGTCGGTAGAGTAGAGGGAACCTACTAGGACACTCCGTTTTCTGCTTTCCCTCTGATTGAGACGACATGTGTGGCGTGGTATAGTGGCGGAACATAATAAATATTATTTAAAAAAGTACTTAATTTCTTTTTATTAGTTAATATAGCATCATTTTTATAATATTGTAAAATATATTTCAAAGACGGCTAAGCAAAGCTTTCTTTAGGGTCGATGGTAATTTTTGCAATAGTGGCAATACGTATTGATAATTTAATAATACTAAACGTACATTTTACTTTGAATTATGAATATCATGACATAACATATATTTTATTCTGGAGGCAACGCTTGTTGAGTGGCGTAACTCAACGCCGCGCCTGCGTTTACACGAAAGAGGTTTAGAGTAGGCAGAGAGAAGAAAAAATGAGCAAATAAGGAAAGTGTGTAATACCTTCCTATATAATCATTGTCCCATAGCAATTGATCTGTAACATTGACGTCGTAAGCTCCGAGCATAGTGGCCGCCTTCGACACCGCCATATTTAAAAACGGTTCGTTTACTTCTTGTAAGATCATTACTTTGGAATTTCCTAGAACTTTCTGATGAAAACAAAATTATTATGCTTTATGTTAAAGCATTTTCTGTTAAAAGAAGCATTTAGGACGAACTTCGAAGAACGAAGCATCTAGGATTTACAACACGTACCTACTTATATAACGTAGAGCACGAAGTGTCCCGACACTAACTTCTTTCTGTCTGACTTGCTAACAAGACAAACCTTAAAACCATGAAGCTGCACAACTCGATTTATGTTTAGTTTGGTTATTTAAGTTTTATTAATATAGAACATACCAATCTCTTACGATGCGAGTCACCTACACAACATTTTAAATTCATTGCACTCTCTAATACATTCAATACCATATCGGAAGTCCAATTCCTGAAGCATATCAAGTGTTTTGGCTTTGAGCATCTGTAATCATAATGGATTAATTGTTAAATAAATTAAAAATGGATTGGATTTCCACTCGCTACAATGAAATTATTGTATTGACACTAGCTTCTCTATATTATAATACAGTTAGTATTTTCCCTATCTTTTAGACATTGAGATGTTTTGTCTTATGCAGAAAAATTGCTGTTTAGAAGTCGTAATGTACAGATACCATCTTGCTATAAAAAAGTCATATGATGGTTATGGATGTGTTCAATTCCCGTTTCAGTAATCCAATTAGGTACATATTATTGTTATTCGAAAAAACACTTACACGTTGCGTTTTTTATTTTTTTGCATAAAACCAAATTTTACAAAATTTCTAAACAACTTCATACTTGAAACGGTTCACTTATTCAGCTCATTATAGTTTTATGCATTAAGCTATAAGTATATGTTAAGGAACTATTGACTTATGTATGTCATATTTAACGCTATAAGTACCTACCTATATTGTCAGATTGACAAGATTTTTATTTTCTTTTCTCCGCTTTAGGACCCATCTAGCTATAATAACAAATAATTCACATACTTACCTTCTAACGCTTAAAAAAATGAATAAAAAAAAAATTAAAATTCAAGTTACCAATGGCTCAAAAAATATATTGGCGAGTACAGGTCATTTAAAATACATAAATAAGTAATAATTCAGGCCTTCGTGGCGTAGGGGCATAAACAAGGGTATGACTGTAACTCGACGGTTGTGGGTTCGAGCTCCAGTCACTCGAAGGAATAAATTATTATTTATCAATATTTTCATTTCTTCGCTATGGCACCGCCACTCAACGCCACGAAAAAATCGGCAGAAAGTGTGGAATAGTATGTTAACACTAGGTTCTCTCTGCCTACCCTGCAGTGTGCGGGATAGGTGAAGCTGATTTTTTTTTATTTAAAATAAATTAAATAATCATTGTATTCTATTATTTTTTTCCGGCAAATAAAATGTTGAACGCACCATAACGCCGCATTCTTAATATTATTTTTATCTCTCTAGAAAAAAATAACAACTCTTTCTAAATTGAGATTGACTTTTAAATTAAAGCAGTAAAGGTTTTATAAGTAAAAAATGAAACATTTTACATTCATATACGGTATGTAAACTGGTGACAATTTCATTTTCCTATGAAATTTTCAAATAAAGTACCGTACCCCAAAGCTTTGTGGACCAATCAACAGAATTTTAACGAACTGCCCAACTTGTCATAGAAAAATTTTGCTTGCCGTTTGTTTTTCAATTCAAATGTGAGAGTATAAAATGGTGCAATAGTCGTATGGTAACGTAAATATTTTACAGGCTACGACAACTCTTGACACGTGATATAACACTTTATGATAACCGGATCTTTTTCGATCGTAAGCTTAATTATATTAGTCTTATAGGCCTTTACAGCGACTCTTAGAGAAAAGGATACTCTAACCCTGAGAAATTGCAAGCATTAACCCATTTAGACCCATAACCAAACTAGCAGTAAATCAAAGGTTTTTTCGGTAATAATTGATAGATATCGATGTAAGAAAATAAAAAACGTAAAAAAAAATTTAATTTTTTTTTATTTAAATATAAAAAAAAGGCCGTCCTTAAATGGGGCCAATGGGCACATATAGTATCTAAATTTTCGAAACTATTTTTGCGACACGAAATGTTTTATAACACTTTTTACACTATCAACGCGTTTTTTTTATGGTACATTGCACGTCTCAGTTGCTAGCAAAATTTTTGGGAGTAGTGGTCTACCCCGTGGTGCTGCAGACTTGGTACTGCAGAAGCTGCTGGTCGCATAAATACGTTGATGTTTTCGTCTCTTAAATCGTGACGAGCGATGTAACGAAAAAATCAAGCTAATCTATCCTGTTTATATTAGTTAGCAAGTGCAGGTGCCGCGAATTTGCAACAGCAAGATCCTATGTATGTGTGGATAAAACCCACCACCATTTTTTGCCACGTACAGCATTGCTACATAGGTAAAAAGATTGATCAGCCTGATCAACCCCTCCCAAACCACACTGTAAAACCTTCGCAGTAATAAAATTTAGTTAACTTGGTAAAAGCAGTAATCAAAATCGGCTCGGTTTTTCTTTTCATATCCTTTACTGCTGAGTTTCATCTTTTAACAATTCTTAAATTTCTCAAGACGACCTTGTATATTAGTCGTAGTTAGATCACTTTTACACCAACGGGGTTGCTCAAGATTACGGTTCCTCTACGTCTCTTACCAAAAGGTGGATAAATGCTTCTATTAGTAAGCAGGCAGATTAGTGTGTGTTTTGTATATCTACATCTTCTTCTTCGTCGATTACCACACCTGGTTTTAGAGGGAGCGCAACTAAATATACCTCTCCAAAGTCTTTTTCTTCAATAATTACAACTGCGATTGCTTCTTGAAGACCCTTATATTTCATTGCGACCGCTAAATATCCTAAGAGTCATTATGAACTTTGGATGGACATGCATATAAAAACATAAAAATTGACCTCTGATGTGCCCATTGGCCCCAATTGGGGACAGCATCGTAAAAGTTGAATTTGTCCTATTACGACTCTTCTTTTCTAATCAAATGTAATTATATTACATAGAATACTAAGTACTTAAGTATGTTTTGTACCAAAACAAATGTATTTAGAAGAAAAACTTAAAAATAAATATACTTACATTTTGCCTTCACAGATTTCGTGAAACAGCTTTACAAAAGGCACGAAATGAACGATTGTAAAAAATTTTTAATTGGATTTTACGGCTACAACATAAGGATATACTACTTATTTTTACAATTCTAGACATAAACTGCATAAAAATAAAAATATAAAAAAAACAAGGGTACTATTGTAGGTGTACCCATTTGGGCACGGCGGGTCTATATGGGTTAAGCGACTTCTAAGAGGATGACGACGGCGGCAAAGGCTTCCCTTGCAAGACTCAGGAATACTGGAATATATATACAATATATAGCCCGAGAACTTTATTAATTATCAGAAGTGTTTTTAATTAATTCGAAAATAAATACAGATAAAAATAAAACACAAAATCAGATATAAAAATTTATATTATAGGAAATATTTTGGATTCAACAACTCCTCGTGACAACCCCCGCCTTGACACGTGACATGGCACTTGCTGACTGACTGACCGGACTATATCCATGCTATGTATAACATTTTTGCATTACATTACAAAGAAATAATAAAATTGACATTTCTATGCTGAATAAAAAACATAATTCCATTTTTATTATGTAAGAATAAAGAATTAATTTAAATAGTATTTTCAATTAATATTGTCAAATGGCAATAATAAAACTACATTATTTTTATATAAAGTATCAAACTTAAGGACAAGGAAAACTATAGAGACGAATTCACATGTGAATTAAAATAAGCACGATCCGAAAAAAAAGACTAACAATAATTAAATTTTAGCATGAATATACATAAACATTACATAGAAGAAAAAAAAAATTAAAATGCAATAATATTTATAAAAAAAGCAAGCATCAAGGCGACGGCGGCCACCGACATCACAATTTCGTTGTCAACACACGCAACGAGGTTTATACCGAATCATTATCACACTTATCACTTATCACTGATACCTCGATGCAAAGGAAAGAAACAGAAAAAAAGTTATTTTTTTTTAATTTATTCACTGTTTTTCACCTAACTAATATCTAGACTTAGATTTATAGACACTCGCGCAGTCACTCACAGACTTTTTTTATACTACAAGAGCTCATTTACAATTGGGGGTTGAGTCAATTCCTTCCAAATAAGCTGCGAAGGCATTATTTAATTTATTATTCTTTTTTTTTTGATAAATATCACACAATTTATCACTAACAATTAAATAATTAATCAATATTTCTATCGGCCATATTATAGCGCACAGCGTTCGTGTACCGCTTACATCTAAAAACGCGTGTGGAATTGACCGGTCCCCTTACACTAAACAAGATCATCTATACAAAATTCATTTATGCATGTTTAGAATCGTAGCTTTATGAAAATTTTGAAAAAAAAATCAAATTTATAATAAAAAAGCAGTATTTAACTTCAATTCTAAACAAACATATAGGGTATCCCACAAGCGACTGCCAACAACACTTAGAACCGTGTCACATTAACTTACAATACAAATGGTTTCTAACTGCGACACGGTTCCAACAGACCATCGGGATGAACCTCAACAATATTGAAAAAAAAAAACGATACAAAATTTCATTTTTTCAAACATAATTAGTTGTTTACGTACAATATTTATATAACTGTTATTATTATACAGTATTGTGACCTATTCTTATTTTTTTTTCACATCATCACTACCATTTTATTTACAATGTTTAATAAAAAAAAATATATAACGAAACTAAAAATGTAAAGCTGAATCATATAAAAGCAAATAAGGAAATTTTAATTTTAAGTAAGCAACAATAATAATAATAATCTATATATATAAAAGGACTTGTCCTCACTGACTGAGGTAAGACGCACGCACAGCCGTAGCCGCTGTGCGTAGAAACGTGAAATTTGGACAAAAGTTTACTTTTGTAATCTGGACATCCACTAAGAAGGGATTTTAAAAAATTTCAACCCTAAAGGGGTGAAATAGGGGTTGAAAGTTAGTATGGAAAAAAATTTAAATCGGCACCGATTTTTATAAAATTTGAAATTTAGATTTTTAAAAGTATTTAATTGAATATGTATTTCATGGTTTTCTAGAATTCTCCCCCTAAGGGTGCAAATAAGGGGTTGAAAGTTTGTATGGAAAAATCTTTAAATCGCCACCGATTTTTATAAAATTTGAAATTTAGACTCTTAAAAATATTTCATTGAACACATGTTTCGTGGTTTATTAGAATTCACCCCTAATTACGTAAGCGAAGCTGCGCGCGTCCGCTAGTTGTTAAATAATTACAGGAATTATTTCGATTTTTTTCGAAGATTTTTTTTTATTTACTTGCTTTTCTTTTCAGGGTAAGCAGAGGGAATATTAAGACACTATTCGCACGCACCGCCGGATTTTGATGATGTGTGTAGAGTGGCGCAACGTCGCTTTTTGTGTTTTCACCCAGAGCTAGGAAAAGAAATTCCCCCCGAGTGAAGATCGAATCCACAACTGTCACGTTTACGATCGGATGGTCTCATGGTATTTTTTTACTGCTTTATTTGCTTCCATATGACACAAAATGGTTTAATAAGTAATGCATGCCCAATAAATCCCTATTTCATATTTATATGTAATATATAGCCAATTCGTTTCTAACCACTTTATTTTTTCTGCCCTCTTATTCATTATTATTATTTATAACAATTTTAATGTATTTTAGCAACTAATGTATGTGTAAAGCACTTTTCACAGCCAACTACTATAAAGTCGGTCTTAACAGAATAGGGTTGCCACATATTAAAAATATGACAAAACCTTGGTATGGCAACACTAAAATAATTTACAAAGAAATAAAAAGCCGGTTATTTTAAAACATTAAAGATTTTTATCAAAAATAACAGTTACTCCAGCATATTTTTTTACAATATTCAATACAAATGAGGGCAGAAATATAACAAACTTCAATCCAACATTATAGGGATAATAACAACCCTATTAAAAAACGATCACAAAGTAAAAAAAGTACATAATAAATAAAAAGAATGATTAACAAGAACTTTGCGGTCAATAAGGCACGGGTAAAAAAAAATTAATAAAAAACCCGATTTAATAACTTTAGGCGTTTTACGTATACAATCATCATTATTAATAATCAATTCAAAAAATATTTTTTAAATTGAAAAAAAAATAGCATTGCTAATTCCATTTAAAAAAATACTTATCGAGTCAATAAATAACAGAAACAAACGGTGGAATTGTTAAAAACAATGCTTCATATATACTTATTATAAATAAATATTCCTGGCAACACTATTGCTAATTTAGGCTGGGTATTCAAATCACCCATTTAATACCAATATTTGGACTGGACACTGACATTTAAAATACATATAATCTATATTTATTATATATCTTTTTATTAGATTCATCCCGCATATAGCGGTGTAGACAGAGGGAACCTAGTGTTACGAATCTTAGTTCCCTAGTTTTCATCCAATTTTCCAGACATTGCATGGTGAACGGCGAAAGTCAACGCTGCGCTATGCCAAAACACCAAGCCACCAGAGCGCGAAACTCGTTCCCCCGAGTGGGGATCGAACCCACGGCCGTCGCGTTCATATATTATATACATTTCAAATGCCTTTATCGATCGATAACTCTAACTAATCTCATTCCGTTGATGAAGCGACATGTATTTCTTTCTCATAATAAACAAATAAATACTTAATTATCGCTTAGAACCTTAAGTATGAAAAAGCGTATAAATTATATCATGTGTTCGTATTAACGGCCTTAGTGTCTAAAACGTCTGTATGTTTATTATTGAAAACCATAAAAACAATATATTTAAACTGAAAAATATTTGTATTTTAAATTTGTTTGGAAGACTCTGCCTTTTAAATATTTCTTATTCCACTGTTAAGAATAACACTTCTTTTTGGGGAAACATATAAAACTTCAAGTTTACCTTCTAAGCCCACTGACCACTAAGCCATACATTACTATAAGGCTACATAGAAAGTCTTATACTTAAGCTTACTACTAATTTATGTTGTTAGCAACAGTTAGCAAGATTGTTTAAATAAAAAAAATCTGAACATCTTTTATTTGGTATAAACGGTGGTACTTTAATATGAGCATCGTTTAAAATAACAAACATACAGCCATTTAATTTAACAATATTTAATAATAGAGGTAGTTATCTGTGTTAGCCATGTGATGTTCCAATATATTTTTTTATGTTACATACTTTGCTGGAATAAATCATATAAAAAAATTGAACATAGCCGGAATCGATCCCGCTTCTGTCTCAATTAAACTATATGTTGTTATAGACATATGTCGACATTTTTATAATTCCATTATAAACATACCGCCATGACTAAATTTTTATGATTTTAAAATTTTTCCTTTATATTATTTTTAATCTGTGGCAGATAATAATTTTAGCAACACTCCCAGACATCTACCTCTGTTTGTAACATGACATTGACTTATTCTAGCTTAATGGCAAGGAGGACATCATTATTATTTATATACCAAATATTTATATATGGACTGTGTATTTCAACTGATTTAATGATTTAAAAAAAACATTGTAAAGGCAGTTTTTTATTATTGGAATGAAAAAAATGTGACAACTAAGTACTAAAAAAGAAGCCTTATGAAGCAGGGTAGGCAAGAGGAGCCTGGAGGAGTGTTAAGACGTTTTATTCTCCGCGAAACGTCCAATCTTAAGAGACATTGAGCATTGAGTGGCGGAACTCAATAACGTGGAGCAGGGAAATAGCAATAATTTCAATATTCATCCCCGAGTGGAGATCAAACCCACAGCCATCGCGTTTACACTCAAACACTGCGCCACGACGGCTCCATGTACGTCCAAAATAACATTTATAATATTTTTTAGGTGCTTACATTTACTAAAATGAAATCAAATTCGAATAATTTGATGTTATATAATAACGGCTTTGAAACCATTTGTTTATAGTACTAATTATTGCTCACAATTTCCACATAATAATGTCAAATTTTATAATTTTCTTTTTTTTCCAAATTTATTTTTCCAATTTTCAATTACTAACAATTATAAGAAACACTCATTTAGAATATTCAAGTCACATTTTTCATTGTACTTAGTTGTCTATAGAGAACTATTTAATTATTTCACTCAAAGCTATACTTATAAAGCAATTAATTGAATATTATGCTTCATAATATTTTTTACAAACAATAATAAAAAATAAACTTACAAAAAAAAGCTGTTATCCCAACTTTAAACTGAAATTCCAACATATTTTCAAGCGAAGATCTCAACAATATTCTGCCTAACCAAAAAAAAATCAAAATACACAAATTGAGATATCTATCAACAATATATAATATACATACATAAATGTCCTCTCTCACCCGTTTACCGTACGCTAGAATTTATCTTGGAATATGAACAGGTTGTTCGTGGCGGCCACGGCGATCACGCTCTCGTGCGGATGCCACGCGGTGTGCAGTATTTTTTTATTGAAGTCCAAACAGTCAACGCTTATTTCGTCCTGAAAATTATGTTTATATGTTGTTAAGGTCATAAAACAATATTTTAAATGTTTAGTACATCCTAAAATCTGTCCAAAAAAATAAATTTATAGACAGAACAAATTATTAACATTAAAATAAACATAAGCAAAAAATAAATAAAAATGTGTTAAAACTCCTTTTACACCCCTAGGGAATAAAATGCACTATATAACCTTCTTTCTCTTAGCAGTAGTAGCGAAACGCCGTTCATTTCTTTACCTAGGACTTATACATACGCTCTTAGTATCAAAAATAAAAAAATAGACTATATAAAAGCCCCACACTTCTTCCTCTTATATGGTACAGTCGAAAGTTCGCCGGCCATACTTGTACTAGAACTTATAAAGTATAGCAGTACATAAGGTCCCACCTTCTTCCTCTTGGCGGTAGTCGCGACGCGCCTCGCGCGCAGCGGCTGGCGCGGGCGGGCGGCGGCGTCGCGCGACGCCTCTAACGTCAGTTCACCGCGCCTGCCCGCGCTCGCTGCGTTGGACACGCCGCCGCGTTCGAATATTCTGAAACAATCCAACATTTTGTGTATCTTTTTTTTTGTTTAACACAGTTTGGATGCAGCGTGATATGTATGTATGTATATATGGTAGGCAGAGGCTTACTAGAGCTAGAACACTAAGTTAAAACACTCCGTTCCCGACATTCCGCCGAATTTTTGAGGTATTTCGTGTTGAGTGGCAGAACTCAACGCCGCTTTTGTTTTTTTTAGCAGAGTACCATACCACCACAACCGTCGAGTTTAAGCCAATATAGTAAATCAACTTCATCATTCAACTTTCATATGAATTATCAAAACAAAAAAAAACCTGAAGAATCCATTATACGAGCCGGTCATGAGCCGCTGGTCATCCCCGCTCCAGCAACACTCGAACTTGTCGAAGATACAGTCGTTCTCATACAACGAGCACAGTTTGGAACGTAGGTACTCATGCACCTGGGAGGGAGAAATAAAATTAAGAATATTTTTTCTTAAATTATATAAATATACTATTTTATTATGAAAAAGTTAGGCATCACTATGTACATAGTGATTTGGTTTGCAACATTTGCATTATTCTATATCTAGTGCCCTATATGATATGTAGTGCACTTTATTTTCACGCTATATCCCGCTTAAAGAACCGAAATATCGATGAGAGTGGCAGAACTCAACGCCTCGCGGTCTTGTTACCAGACAGACAGAATCATAATGATTCCCTCTCTAGGATGGACATCGAACCCACAACCATAGCGTTTAAAATCAGACGCTGTGCCACTGCGTCAACGTTCGTCTCCATAAATGATTTAAAATACAAATTAAATAGTCATATTAATTGAAGAACAAATAAAATAAAATTCACTTACTGGATATGTTTCTACAGGTTTAGTTTCCATTCTAAGATCCCATACTTTTAAACCTAAATAGTCCCTGGACATCATGTATCTGTGAAATTATTGATTCGTGTTTAATTTAAAATATAATCTATTATTTTTTTAGCTTCACGCCATATCCCACACGGTAGAACCGGGCCTAATATTAGGACAGTCCATTCCCATTAAGACACTTCCGTTAGCCACTTTCCGCCGAATTTCGAAACATTGCGTGTAGAGCGGAACTCTACCCCGCGTTTTGTCTAGTTACCACAGGGAGGAGACGAAAATATTATCTCTATAGGCCGATTGCGTATTATTTTTCTACTTTCAAATGATATAAAAATGAACAAATACATCATGATAAAAACTAATTTAGCACGTTTACACTCTAAGCTGACGATATAATACTCTTAAACAACCAACCTGCCAGAATTACTGAGCTTAACATCGCTAATAGATGATATGATCTCTGAGAAGAAGGACCTCGCGTGAGGGTCTTCGGGCTCCTCGAACAATTTGGCGTGACGGTCGCACAGCGCCGCCGCCCGCATGTCGCATAGCCTTATTGTACCTAATTTTTAAATGTGCTAATATTTATTAACAATGAAATATTATTAAAGAAATCTATACGACGATAAACGCGTTAATCTCAAAAACTACGGTTTTAATTTGAAAAAAAATAATTTGATAAATTCCTTTCGAGTTTGTCCATAATTATATGGAGTTATAGTCTATTAATTAAATAAGATTATAGGCTATACTACATCACGTTAATAATTTCAATGTCAGAGTTGTTCTGGGCATTTAGAATTTGTCATGTCATTTCCATATTCAAAGCGGGCGAAGGATGTTAATAATAAAAATATAACTCACCCTTACTACTAGAATATACAAAGAGATTACATTCAGTCGGGTGGAACTCCGCCGCGGTAATAACCTAAAAATAATATGATTTATACATAATGTAACTTAAATATAAATCTTGAACGATAAATAATGAAAAAAAAATCCTCCCAACTAACCTCAGTAAGTTCCTCCATATTGGCGGGTTTTATATCAACAATGTTGAAGCTCTGGTCGGTGATCTCCAAGTGCCACAGGTTGATGCGCAGATCGTCCGCCGATAGGTACGTCTCTTGGTCGGAGTTGAGCGAAATGGAGTTTATGTGGTAAGTGTGCGCGTTTGCGAATATTCTCCTGCGAAAAAATATGTACACTTTTACTATTTTTTTTTTCAGCTTCACGCTGTATTCCGCATATTATCGAGGTTACGCAGAAGGAAAGTTATTATTGAACATTTTACAGTAATCTGTGGTCATATGTAAAATTATATTCTTCTTATTAAGTTTAAATAATTTTTCTTTAAGATTTTATAAGAATAGGAGTTTTATAGCTAGCAACTTCCCTTGAATGAACAAGTTAAGTTCAGTTTTTTTTGTTCTCGTAAAAATTTGAGTCTGCTTCTTTACACTTCCAAATTCATTTACATGCCAAATTTTAACTTTTTAAGTCCATTACATTAGGCTGTTATCATATTTTTTCTTAAAAACACATACAAAAATAAGAAATAATCAAAATAGTAATTATATATACAAAGGAATTGCTTTGTTTAACTAAGATTAATTGCTGCCCACATATAGGTTAATAGATAAACTGTACATTGACTATCAGCCGCGTGACATTGTAAATAAATAAATTGATCTAAATCAATACTAATTGTTGTTTGTGTAATTAACTGAAAATTATAGTCAATTTATGAGTTACATATAAATTGTCAAATATTATGTTGCTAAGTAATAACTGAGGCCGTCGTAATGCGGGGGCAAAAACGTTTGACTGTAGACGCGACGGTTATGGGTTCGATTCCCAGTCGGGGCAATAAAATTACTGACATTTTTATTTCCTCGCTTTAGTAAAAAACGAAGCGACGCGTTTACGTATTCGAATAGCTTTGACTAGCGTTTGTTTACAATATTTTTATAGTTTATTTTACTACAGGTCCATAGGCAAAAAGAAGAATGTGAAACATTTGTCACATTTAGACAACTTCATATCTGCCAACCAACTGACAACCTTGCCGACACTATTATAAGTCAGAAAAATATACTTATTTAAAAAAAAAGTATTTCCCATAGTATTAGACCAACCAATCGCTTTCGAACAGTAATTGCATCATATCGACGTAATATTATCATATTAATATGATCCTAAATTCCATAGAAACCTTCATATATGAAGTATTTGTAAATAACCGTATAATTAAATTAACGGCATATCTAGGTACTCGAAGATAAGCTTAAATTAAATTTTGTAGTGGATTTCAGTTAGCAAATCTGCCCTAATCTTTTAGTTAAATACATATACAGATACACTTATATTAGAAGTCAATCGTCAACGTTTTACGTCATAATTCTACAAAACAGACAAAATATTTATATAAATAAGTCAATAGGCAATTGTGCCAGGGAATCTTTTTCTTACTTTTTATGTATAGGTTGGGAGTTCGTTACGTTGTATAAGAATACAACGTAATAATCTTAAAAGATCTTCAATATTTAAAGCGTTTTCAGTTTCAATTTGCCTACACAAATGGGCAAAATAGAACCTAAAAATATATTTTTTTCTGTTTGTGTGTTTGTTACCGCTGATCTCAATAACGTCTTGAACGTTTTAAATGCAGCTTTCACTATTTTATTTTGGCAAATTCGTCTTAACTAACGAGTTACATTTCAATCGGTACATAAATAAAAAAGTTATATCAATATATTGTGTAGTCCATTCGAGCCGGCGAAACCGCGAGCGGCTCGCTAGTAACAAATAAGAATTTTACGTTTATGATCCATACAAAATTCCTGTTAATATAATATAATAAATATTACCTGGGCGAAGCCTCCACCATTAGGTCAGCCGGACGCACAGTGGGCACTCTCAGTTGAGTCACTCTGGTAGGGTCGCGAGGTCGACCGCCCTCTTCACGCGTGTTATAACCCGTTACACGCTTATCACGTTCTGAAACCTACAAAAATATAATGGTGGCTTTAGCACACATATCTGTTATTTGTAGAGACAGACAGAGCTATATCCATTTTATAGCAAGGAAGACCGAGGAAACTAAGTATTAAGACACTGTTAATTTTTCATAAAACATTAAAATTGAGGCCAGTCGTGGCGCAGGAGCACAAAGTGTGACTGTAATCGCGACTGGTTGTGGGTTCGATCCCCTCGAGGAAATGAAATCTTTATTTAAATTTTCATTTCTTTGCTCTTGTGTTAAGGCAAAGTGTGCAATACAGCATGAAGCAATTTTTTTTATTTTTAAAGCTATTATATTATTTGATAACATTATGTTGAATCTCGCACTTAGCAAAGTAGAAAAAGGGAACCTGGGAACACAGTGTTAAGACATTTACGTTGACTTGAGACATTGCGTGTTGAGTGTCGGAGTGGAAATCGAACCCACAACATGTCTCGTTTACAAATGTTGCAATTACGCTTATGCGCTCTGCGCCACGACTGGCCCCTAATAAACCTAATAAGAACACATAATTAATCTAATAACATATAATAAGCCATAACTCACTTTCCATAATTTAATAGTCTTGTCGTTAGTAGAGAGAAGGAAGTGTGCTTGATTTTTCCGCTTGAGCCATCTTATTTTGTTGATTTTCTCTTCTATTTCCAATGACTTGAGATAATCGAACTCGGGCTCGTGGGACTGGAACGTTGAGTATACGTTGTATTCGCCCTTCTTGGGCACACATTGTTTTGATGCAGGATCTCGCTGTAAAAATAAATATATATATAAATTATGAAATAATTGAAGCCGTCGTTACGCAGAGGCACAAGCGTGACTGCAATGCTACGGTTGTAAGTTCAATTCGTTAAATTTTCTGAACTTTTGCGCATTATTCATTTAGTAATAAAATAATCAAGAGTAGGAAAAATCCTAAATTCAAACCTGCACAGCCATATACAACTAACTTCACAGTAGCCACGATTCGTCAACCGTACTATAAAAAATATTTAAATTTAAAAATTTACCTGAAATATAACAACACGTCCACCTTTGTCACCTGTGGCGAGCAATTCGCCATCGTGGTTGAATTCGACGCATGATATCAGATCGGCCTCTGTTACGTCGTCCTCGAGGGTGCCTTTCACCTGGCTGAAACACCATGTCGTCTCCCCACCATTGCCTAAAGAAAAACACTAATGTATATGGAGAAAAATCGATTTCTCATTAAAAATAAATAAAAAACGTTTGCTTATTATCAAAGTATTAAACTCAATGTCTGTCAAGTAACATGCGTTGTAGTGATTCTAGTTCACATTTAGATTAAAATGAAACCTTTTCATGAACATTTTCTCATTAACATTTTCTTCAAAGCTACTACAAATTTAGTACTTCATATTGAAGACTAGTGTCTAACAAAATATAAAAAAAAAACTCCTAACTACTAGACTGTAAAATAATAATTATCACATATCAAAAATGAACACTGATTCACAGCAATTATAAGTTAAATGGTACAATTAAGAACATTCTGCATTCTCCAGAACAACATTCTATTGACTTCGAGTTTACAGTCTGATTTATATTTTGTGATATATCATAAATTAGTTATATTTCACATAATTTTTAATTAAAAAGTTAAATAAGCTCCAAAACCAAAACGTTCGAAACATTTTAAAGCTCATACACTCAAATTATTTAAGGAAAAATGTTATTAAAAAAAAAGCTGTAAGGTAGTAGCGATACACAGTCATATTTATATAAGAGTTAATCATAGATTGAAATATTAACAGATTATAGATAAAGAAATACGGAAATGCAATGTACTCTACAAAAAGATGGGCTACAAGAGATAAAAAAAATAAAAATAAAGGTTCTCGCATTAGTTCTCAAGTTCTTGCAAATGTCTTGCAGTGCTTAACTGCAATGAATATTTTATGTATAAATATTTTATTTATACTAAAATTGTTTATTTACAAATAAAAATACTACTAGTGTTGTCTTTGTCTATATTATAATCTAAAATCTAGATAATGGAAAATCTACCACAGATAAATAACAGGTTAGTACAAACTGTGTTTAGCTTTACACTTTAGCCTGCAAAGCACAGTAAGATCATTGAGAGATGTGAGTGGATTGACACTCTGATTTCCAATTTTAAAACATTGCAAAGGCTCAGTGAGCATAAATTGTAAACTCAATTGTTTTGAGTATGACGGCCTCTTAACTAATTGCTAATATTATTAAATGTGTTCTTCTTTATGTTTCTTTTAAGATTTATGTAACATTTTTGTTTGTTAATTTTATTATTTATGTATGGAATAAAGAATTTTATCTATTATATTCCTAATAACTGTTATCTAATCTTACCAAATCTAATTCCATACAATAGTAGAAAATTAAAAGAAATTATTACAAAACTATCTATGATATTAAGACTAAGAAACAAACTATTTTATCAACAAAATAAATATTAAATTGTCTTATTAAATCTACTTAAATATATATAGACATACAATCACATGTGGAATTCCAGTGTAATCGACAAGTTTGCTGTCTCCAGGCTAAGTCCTGCCGAATGTGATTACTAGATTGCCAGGGCACTTCTTTCTTCTTTAACATTACTAACTATTACTTAAAAATATTTGAGAAAACATGTAAAAATTTGAACATAGCAATATTCTTGCCCACTCTTGGAAACTAAGCCACTGGTCACTAAGTCATACATCAAGCTAAATCACAATTCTTTTCATTAATATTTCTTTTCTAGTGTTAGGTATTTCACACTTAGGAAAGAAAAATACTTATTTAGAAAACATATAAAAATTTTAATGTAGCTGGATTTGAACCCACTCCTCTTGGAAACCATCCAAGTGCTTTGACCATTAAGCCATATGTTCTCATCAAGCTACATCAAAATTCTTATACACATACTAATTAGTTTTTTAGCTTCACATTGTATCTTGCACATTCAGTGGGTAGGCAAAAGGACCCTGGGACCCTTGTTCCCCTTAAAACACATCCGTTACCCACTATCTACCTAATTAGTGAGGCATGCATTCTTATTCACTTGAGACAATTTATTTACGTTGTTAGCAGAAGCCTAGTGACCAGTGGGTTTAGAAACTTAATGCATGTTCAAGTTTCCTACATTAAAATTACTTTTGTTTTCTAAAATATGTTTCTATCCTATTTTGACACAACACTTTTAAAATAAAAACACTGCTATTATTCTAATATTTCACAGATAATGTAATTTAAAAAAAAGAGTACATTATAACTCAATGTCTAAACTGAAAATGATAGAACAATAAACTAAAAACATGTTTCTAAAGTGGTTGATATATGATACTTTTCAATTAAATGTAATATAATAGTTCTTTTGATGAATCAAGAACAAAATAAACCTGTTGTAGGAAGTACATACTTGTGGTTGACATATAAATAGACCTGACATTGTCTTGTAACTATTGTTTTAAGGGGACCTATACTCTACACACTGCTGACTAATTTAAATTTAAAATAAAAAAATAATCAAGAGGATTGTTGTTTACAAAATTATTCAAAACTTATTGTGTATAATAAAAAAAAGTATCTATAAAGATAAGATTAATTATGTGTTTAAATGTATAATAATTTATTATCTTTGGTATTGCACTACATTTATTTTATGTGACAATTGTGTCATATAAAAATAACTGTATTTTGTAATGTTTTCAGTCATTTATGTAAAAAATTACTATTATATAATTTACATTTATTATTAGAGAAATCCAATTCAAATTATACTAACACCTCATAAAAACCAAATATACAGGATAAAAGGGTCACAAGAACAAAAAAGTTGAAACTGGCATACAGCCAAGTTTATGGTGCATAAGTGTAATCCTTTGCCTAGCAACATGCTGATTAAAAAAGTCTTAGATAAAAAGTAGGTTTCTGCACAGATACTACAATTCTTTTGTTTTTTTTTATCATTTCAAAATATATATCTTTACCCTAACATGATATGGGTAACATGGGGCCCACAGTAATGGGGATCTTGAATGGCTGATAAAAAATCATAAATGTTCCAAAAGTAAAGGCTAGAATTTATATTTTAAATTAATTTGATTAAAAAATTCCAATTTCCAATATAGGATGAAAAAATCATTTTAAGAATATTTTTATCTGTACTTTACAAATGGTATGGTTAGTTTTTCTGAAGAGGGGTGGGGCCCCAAAAAGCACAACAGGCCCTGTATATGATTAACAATTATGATCACTCATGACTGTAGTGCTCAAATAAGCTTAACCAAAAATCTATCTAAAAACTTTTTAATTTGTAGTTTGGATTGTGCACATTATATAGAGTATAAAAGATTTTTCAATAGTTATGAGTAATCATATTATAGTGAATATAATACACTAATAGTCTAATTTAGTAATTTTAGTCACAAATTATATTTGCTACATTCTGCTTTACATCAAAATATTTTTAGTGTTCTAAAATCCTTTTGATAAAACTATGACATAATTATGTCATTCCTATATTAGTCATAATCAAAAATCAAATCAGCTTCATCATATATCCCACAGAGGCAGAGCAGGCAGAGGGTACCTAGTGTTAAGACACTAGTTTGACACTTTCTGCCAAATTTTAAGGGCATTGCGTGTTGAGTAGTCATAATCATCAAATAATTAAACTTTAAACACTCGAGTAAATTAATAATAATACTATTTTTCATATTGTTGAATAAAACCAGTTATCATTTACAAAACACATATTTGTATACAGGTAAAGGCAGATAAAAAAAATAATTTCAATATCTAGTAAGATAACCATAAAGTCTCTGCATATCACTTTGTTTATTATAACATGACCTTTACTGAACTATAACTATGCTTTAGAAAGTTACAATGACATAAGAACACATCTGTTGTCAATTACCTAGTAATAAGTATAACAATATCAGTTGCATATATTATATTAGTATATTCGTCAATAATAAGTTGCGAAAACAGGTTTGATGCGGGTCTACGAAATAGCACTCTCACCTGTATATAACCTCATGTCCTGATATTCCACTATGTTACAATAAAATCGCTTGGGTTATAGATAAAATGATTCAATAATAAACCTAATATAATAGCTAAAATCTGTTGACCATAGCGATCTGACCTTCGAAACACGATCAACAAATAAAATCATCTGTTCACACAAACAATTACTGTTTTATGCAGTAATATGAACTGTAAACGTTAATACGTACTAAAACAACTCGTTAGACATTTGCAAGAACCTTCTTTCCACTACATACTTGCGATAACAGCGAAAAAGGGCCAAATATTAAGTGTTAGAACTATCGGCTTTATACAATAACCAAACACTTCCCACTCAAATATACTTCGTCACTATATGTAAACACTAATAACTAAAAACCACACTAAGTACAAGAACATTGCATTTACCGTCGGAGTTCGAACGATAAAACATCTTCGACTTATTGCGATTTCCGATTCCGATTTCGCCCTTCTCTCGGGCGCTAAAAGTCAGCACTTACCGGCCATGACAAAGCCCAGCACAATAACTTTAAGAAGTTCGATAGTTTTAGTACACAATCACTTTAGTATATTGCTAAAACATTACACTGTATTGCCGATGAAAACTGATTAAAATCATTTCAACGTTACATCGGTAAAAAGCAATGGCGCTCCGAAAATTCAGAAATACATACAATAATTACTGCAGAGAACAGTGTTGCCACGCTTAAGCTAAGATTTCTACTATTTCTACCATAACGTTTTTTAACGTTTAAATTTCTTGTTTCCTTAATAAATAAGCTATTTAAATATACACTTCAGTATTTTGCTATTTAATATTATCTACTTAATTTATTTAGGTGATGGTATGGTATGATTCTTTGCTTATGCCATTCTGAACGTGCCATTATTTAAAAGTTAATACGTTGTATATTATAGTAAAAATATTATCATTCAATTCAATTTATATCAACGTCATAATATTTAATTTCTAAATAAATACTTTAAATATTATGATGTAAATGAATATAACATTAAGATATAATTATTTTAAAGAATACATACATAAGTAATAGTTTTATCAAATACATATTTAGATAATAATTATAATATAATATAAGATATATAATTCAAAATAATTAATCATTATATAATTTCCAAAAAATATTTTATTATATCATTGATTAAAATATTTTTAATTCATAATAATTCATATGATGCAAACAGATAGATTTAATAACGTATATTTTTTTCTACCAAATTAGTTACATCTATATAAAATGGCAACAAAATCAAACATTACGTCAAAATACTGTGAGTTTGCTGCAAAGAAGTCACGCAAAAGCGCGCATTTCAGTGTTCTGGTGCTGCCATCTATCTTTGCATTTAGATAAGTAGACTACTTTGCAAAATTGAAACGGTTAATATTTAAACTTCGCGTCATATACGTCTTTGCGACGGTCTTTATAAATAAATTCTGAGCTCAATATTTAGAGCAATAATTACTTTAGCTGTATAAATTTTTAGGTTAGGTTTGTTAAGAGGAAGAATATAAATATTTAATTGTGTTAAATCTAGGGTTAAGTAAGTATGTACAATATTTACATTCATCAACTTGTATAAAACTTCTTACACTTATCATTTATGTTAATTATGTTTATTTTAAAATATGTAAATGAGACTTTTAGTCTACAAAATTATATTCAGTTCCACCTCTTACCGTTTTTATTTCCATGATCAAATATAACACTTAATTTTTGAAGACTGTTCTGCCGGGCCTCAGCGAAGAGTCGCCTTTTGTTTTTCGGCGAAGGCTGCGTGGCTAAAGGCGATACCACCATCGTTGTAGTCGCCATGACTTACACCATGACCTTAAAGGATAAAACGAAACTTTTTTTAACAATTTTCTATACTGCCTACAACTACTATTATCTAGACTTGTATTATAAAACTAAAAAAAATGGTTGAATATTAGGATTTTTTTTATTTAGAATGTGTCATAGCCTCATAGGTACAGGACTCGATCTTAAGTTTAAGTTGGATCTTGAGACGCCGTTTTCATTCTTAAATTATATACCTATGAATGGTTTCAACTAGTACCAGATAATACAAATTTGATGGTTAAATTAGTTATAGATGGAAAATTTTTATTAATCGTAGCAGACAATTAGTATACGACACTCCATCCTTTATTTTCTGACTGAATCCAAGACATCGCGTGTTGAGTTGCGGAACTCAACGCTGCGTCTTGTCTGTTCTATAATGAAATCAACATCTGGACCAAATGCTATTGAACAACGATATTTATTTTACGAAATAGACTTTACATCGCAAATGGCATTTAGGAATTACACAATTAGGTACAAAACATTTTTCCATAGAAGTATTATTAATGAAGAGAGTAAACCTTATAGCCCAAGATCCCAGAGCTGCTAGACCTACGTCATTTAAGCAAAGCTAAAATTTTGAGGACGGTCTGAGGGCCCTGGGATCTCAGTCTATTAGTTCTATGTTTTCTTTTCGTGACTTACGCTTAGCATTTGCATGTGAAAAAGAGATACATTATGGTAAATATTATTATATTGAATATTCACGACTTTAAGATCCGTATAAAGTTATATTTGTTGGGGATTTTCATGCACACATAGTTACGTGTTCGTATTCGCATCGTAATGCTGACATTTATTAGTAGGTTGGTAAATCTTATCTCGTTATTCTAAGTCGACGCAATTGAAATAAAAAAAAGCCATATTTTTTCAAATCGTTTTTGCTGTATATTGTTTGGGTTTTGTAATAAAAATCTTCGCGTAACCTTCCTAACATTAATGATTTTTGTGAGAAAGTGAGAATATGAAGAAAATCTGAAAAAAAAAATGGAAATTTATATTTTCGATAATAAATTTATATTTCCATTACAATGTAGTTTATTTTATACAAAATTACGCATACATCCGCAAATATAAATTCCCTTTGACGTACAAGCCTGAAATTGATACGGACCCCTGAGTGGTTGGAGTGAAGGACTCCTTAGGTAAACATTTCATCATTTTAAGTCTACGGATACCACTTATAATAGTTCCTAAAAATACACATTTTTTACATATTTTTCACTAAAAAAATATGAAAATAAAAAAAGGTTTACCGTTTTTTACATCCACTGTGTTCAAAAGGCGTTAAAAACAACATTAGTAATAAGTGAATGGACACATAATTTATGCTTAATTTTGTCATGGCGTTCATGCTGTAAATTTGAAAGAAAAAAAACATGACAAAAATTTCGCTTGGTATAACTTAGTGTATCATAACTTCTTGAAAAATATTATTTAAAAATATTGTTTAAAGATAAAGATACTTTTGATATGAAGATGTGCTTATTATTCAAAGAGTCGTGAGATAAAAGGTAAACAAACCATAAGAAGTTTACTAAAGGTTATTAATGAAGTTAATATATTTTATAAAAACTACTATGGAAGTAATACGCTGATAGCACTGCAAATAATACTTAATAACGATGTCTGTAGAACTTATGTTACAGTATAAGACTTAAACTATTTTATGGGAACCTATTACGTAGTGTTTTTGAAATTTTGGTGAAGTTGGCCTAGTGTTAAGACATTCTGATTCCCACTTTTCGACCAATTTTCGGAATATATTGTATTGAGTAGCGGAACTCAGTCCCGCGTTGTCTTGTTAACAGTGCTAGCAATTGAATATATAATTCATTCCCCTGAGTAGAAATTGAATCTGAAACGTCCTGCTTAAGGTTATAGGCGATACCTCGAGAATTCGGCGGGAAGAGTGGAACGTAAGTCTTAACACTATGTTCCTAGGTTCCCTATGCCTACGATACAAAGATACGGGTTACATCGTTAAGCTATAAAACCCAATATACATAATGGAATACCTACTCTAATTTCTCTCATAATAAAATAACAATTTCTTTTTAAGACTAACGTGATTTTTATATAGGAGTGTTGTCTAGCTAAATGTTTAATCAATATTATATACCTCCATCGATAAACGTGTTTCTTCGTATTACATTTTATTTATTTATTTACAAGAACGTCGATGCATTTATATTTTGATCACAACTGTTCTTTAATTGTAACAATTTCTACAAATTACTTAATGGGACTCAATGAGAACCGATTCGCACCGATCTCTTGTGATTTGATGCGGATTTCTTTGGTTTTTATTTATATTAATAACTGGCTAATTGGCCTAATAGATAATAACTATTGAGACAGCTGAGCAGTAGGTTCGATTCCGACTTACTAATAAAAAATCGTTTCAATGTTTGTTATGTAAGTAAAGATTGGAAAGATAGTAGTTCTCCACTTTGGTTCTTTTTTTTGTTTTTGGATTAAATAGGAAGAAAAAATAAATTACATTTTATATAAGACTAGCGGACGTGCGCAGCTTCGCTTGCGTAATTAGGGGTGAATTCTAATAAACCACGAAACATATGTTCAATTAAATATTTTTAAGAGTCTAAATTAAAAATTTTATAATAATCGGTGGCGTTTTAAAGATTTTTCCATACAAACTTTTAACCCCTTATTTGCACCCTTAGGGGGTGAATTCTAGAAAACTATGAAATACGTATTCAATTAAATACTTTTAAAAATCTAAATTTCAAATTTTATAAGAATCGGTGCCGATTTAATTTTTTTGCCATACAAACTTTGAGCTCCTATTTTACCCCTTTAGGGTTAAAATTTTTCAAAATCCCTTCTTAGTGGATGTCCAGATTACAAAAGTAAACATCTGTCCAAATTTCAAGTTTCTACGCACAGCGGTTACGGCTGTGCGTGCGTCTTACCTCAGTCAGTGAGGACAAGTCCTTTTATATATATAGATTTAACTTGCTATTTACTATTCAAAAATATTTATTTAAGTATATTTAATAATTAGTATATGGATTCAAGTGGTTAAAGCTAATTTAAAAAATAAAAAAACAGTTTACATTCAAAATAAAAAAAAGAATATAGGTACTTTAAAAAATCACCGTATATAGCTAGATCAATAAAGGGGATAATAAAAGAATCATAGCTATTTTCGTTTTCATCTCCTTCCCTTTTTATATGTAGGTATACAATGTATCACAAGACTTATCGTAAAACCTATTTTACGATAGAAATATAATATGGGATTATTTAGGATTATAAAACTAAATTCGACCTTTATTTTTTACATCTAATCAAATTTTATTTCTTTTATAACATCGAATCAAGATTCAAGAAATCGAATCTTGACCCAAGATGTTGTTTTAAAGAAAAAAAATTCTACACTAAAAGCACAAAATCTCATTTTAATTCGATAAGTAGTTTCTATATACATAGATTAAATATAAGTAACGTAATGTTAGTAAAGTTTTTTAAAATAACTTCACGCTGTATCCCGCACACAGTAGGATAGGCAGAGGGCACCTAATGTTAAGACACAACTTTTCCCATTTTCCGCTTAATTTTTGAAGCATTGCGTGTTGAGTGGCGGAACTCAACGCCGCACCAAATATAAAAATTAAATAAATATTTCATTTTCTCGATTTGGAATCGAACCCACAACCAGTCCCTTTTAGTCCTACATTAGTGATCCTACGCCATAACTGGCCTCAATATTTTTCGATCTTTTAAACATCGAACAAAAACACGATACTAAGTAGGTACGAACGAGACCATCGACCCTGTTCATTAATTACCACACTATAGCAGATAAAACTGCTTAGGAATTGCTTTTATGATTACATCGTTTAAGTTTAATCATTCTGGGTATTAAATATTGTATATCTACCTACCTAATATAGGTATCATACATTTTTACCCATTTAGAGAAAGGAGTGTGTTAACACTTGAATTTGTCTCCTATGCTAATATTATGAAGTTGTTTGGTTGAACGCGATCTCAAGAAGTGCTTCGAATGAGGTGCTATTTTTGTGAGGTATAACCCTGTTTATAAAGAAGGTACCTAAAGACCCACAGTAGGTACCTGAGGTCTCCAATACAAGAATTAGTTTTTGGCAGTTCCTTTATTAGATGTAGTTACTTTGGCTATGGATGGTGAAGAACTAAAAGCTAGCTTAATATCAGAAAGAATACTCTTTAATAAATTAAGCACCAGAGTTTGAATCTTCAACCAACGTCTGTACAATGTCTGTCAATGATCGTATATTTTTCATAAATCTTACTTATTTTTTAGCTTTAGCATATAGCAAGGTAGACAGGATAGCTAGTTGTTAAATCAGTCCGTCCGAACAATGTACAAACATTAGCGGAACTCAACGCTGTGTTTTGTCTTCTTGAATTAAAATAATTCCTTCACCCGAGTAGGAATCGAATCCACAGTCAGTTGCTGTGCCGCTACGCCAGGATGGCCGGTATCTATATCTATTTTATTTACGTAGTAGAATAAACAAATTATTTCATTGTAGTTTTTAGAGTATCTGCGATCGTTTTAAGGTTACGAGCGCGACCTTCCTAAAGTGAGAGACTAGGTCATGTTTGTTAGACTTTTATTGAGTATAGTATTAATAGTTCTTAACTTTTTTTATGGCTTCACTCTGTATCCCACATACAGCGGGTTAGGCAGAGGGAACCTAGTGCTACAGCCTAGGGAGCTAGGAAGTGAAAATAACTTACTCTCCTATGTGGGACTTAAATTCCGACGATAGGGGATTCAATTCCCAGACAAGAGAGTAAGTTTTTTTTTCCAGTCATACGCTGTGTCTGAATATCTCTCTTCGACCTCTTATTATTATTTTTAAATTGTTAGCATTTTCCTGATCTAAGAATACGAGAAGTAGCGTTGAGTTCCGCCGGAACGGAGTGTCTTCACACTAGATTCTCTATCTCTATTTAACAATAATTAAAAATCTTATCACACTAATCGCAGAGATGTTAATTAGAATTACCAACATTTTAATTAAATAATAAGACCTAAGTATATAACAGGATTTGAATAGGCACTTTTATCTACATACTATCTAAAAAAAATGATTTTACATACTTTCACATACCCAGTAGGTACCTACAAAGACAACAGTTCCAGTCTAGACTCTAGATTGCAATATCCTTGAATTCATTCTATTGGAAGTCATAAACTTCGACCTATTTCGTGACGGATCTTCAATGAGAAATATCTTTCGTATGTGAGGTTAAGAATGTAGGTTGAGTCCTATATATATTTATGTTATAAATACATGTACGATATAAGTATATAATAATGCAGTCCATCTTTTACTTATTTTTACCTAATAGCTATTTATTAAATGCTGCTGCGCCAATGGAACAAAAATAGAATATCTAAAAAATAGTTAAAGTTGAAGCTGGAGGAAATACATTGTGGGTTCGTTCCCACACAATAAAATTAAATATTTAATATTTTAAATTTCTTCGCTCTGGTAACGAGGCAAAATACAGCGTTGAATTACGCCACTTACAAGATCTCCATAGTTCGGCGGAAAGCTGAGAAATAAAAAGTCTCAAAGGGAACGGAGTATCTTAACATTATGTTCCCAGGTTGTCTCTGCTTATGTGCCTTTCGCGATAAATGTATTCGAAGTCCAAACTCAAAAGACTGTGACCAGCTGTAGTAGTGTAGTGGCGTAGTGGAAAATGGCCTGACTGTAAAGCGACGGTTGTGGGTTCAATAGCACTCTCCACAAGTGGGAGAGTCCTCGCACTGGATAACAAGGCAAAGGAAAGCGATGAGTCTAGCCACAAATAATTTTAAAACCATAGTTATTGTTTAACGAGTTCCACTTATCTGATTTTATGGCGTAATATGTTTTTTAGGAGTAGTTTACTATTTATTAATGAAAAATAGGTTAATAATAATGTTTTTTATTATCATAAATGTGATAATAAAACTGGTACGACCCTAACATTTACAAAAGTATAAAAACGTCGCTATTACCATTAAGCACGTGCACTTTTTAAAAACATATGATTATATTTATCAATGCTCTCTTTTCACAATGACATATAAATTATAACAAAAACAAATTGGCCTTTATTTCTCTTATCGTGTATTAAATTTAGTAACAAAGTTTAATTTTTTTATAGATATTTTAAAGTCTGTGTTTCTAAAAGTTTTAAAATAAAACATATTAAATTATATATTCAGGAAAGGACGCTATCATGGTATCACAGACATTTATTTATTTCAATGTTCTACTACAGCTTCAGTTACGTAATAAATATAGATTCTATTATAGACAATTCTTTTTTCTTCAATTTCTTTAGCTTCATGTTTAATCCGCACATAGCAGTATAGGCAGTGGTAACCTGCTATTAAGACACTCCGTCCCCCATAAGGATTCTTTCGTATCCCACTTTAAGCCAAATTCTTGAAGCTGTAGTAATCGAACCCACAACCGTCGGTTTTCCAGTCACATACTTGTACCCCTGAGGCACGATGCTATCACCTAATCTAATAATAATATTAAATTAATACATATTATAATATAAGACGTTAGACGTCTCGGGTGGGTCATAATCACTTAATAGCTTTTAAATCGTCTTTATAACGAGTGTAGGCATACGTTACCAAATCTTAGGAGATACGTGACTTCACTCTTATTTCAAACTTAACTCTGAAATATTTTAATTAAATAGAAAGAAATATTTTATTTAAATAAATAATAAAATAATCATCGAAATCAAATAATGGCAAAGTAAAGAAAGTGAGGTTTGTTGGTTCAATTCCCAAACGGGGGAAAGCTAGATAAAATGTGACGGTATTGGTCTATAAAATTATTGAAAATTAAAATCCATTTTATATACTTATGAAGCTTTCCGTTACTGAATTCCTATGGGAAAAGGATAAAAACAATTACTAATATTGTGTAACATTGTGTGATGAGTGGCGAGATTCAACTTTTCCTCGTTATTAATAATTTTCCTCTAGAGTGAGGAAATGAAAATATGGATTTTTTATTACCTTGAGTGGAAATCGAACCCATAACCTTTTTACAGTTTACGATATATTTTTCATTTTACGTTCACCCAAGCAAAGTTGCAGAGGAATACTAGTGTATATTATATACAAATTAAAAGAATGTTATGACAAATATCTATTAATTAGTAACTTGTGTCCATTGTTACAAGGTAACTTAAATTAATATCTAATGAGTTATGAAATAATTGTCACTGTTTTTATTGTCATTGTTTCTGTACTTATGTAAAATATTAATTATTCACATAATATCATTTTAACCTTGTATCAATTACATAACTCTTCTATTGTAATAAAGATATCTGTTTTATAGATAACTGCTATATACAGACTATATATACTAAATATTAATATATAATATTAAAAGTACAGAAAAGAGGATGGTAAAGGAAAAGAAGAAGAAGACGACGCTCTAAGTTATTCTTTTATGATTATTTATATTATGTGATAAAATCAGCTTCATGCTTCATCTTCCATATAGTAGAGTAGAAGTAGAGAAAGAGTCTATCGTCAAGACTCACTCCATAGACAATTTTTGGGGTTACCGTCCCGTACTACAAATCAAAAATACGGAACCCATCTTATAGGATCACTTTATTTAAGTCCGCTTGAGCTACGCTACGAGCTCGTATGGATGTCAATCCTGAATATCAAACTCCTAAGTCAACGCAATTAAAAGATGAAAGCGTTTATATATAGATATATATCGTTATTGCTGCATTTTATTTGAGAATACCTTTTACAAAACTCTTAACTAAAGTAAAAAGCAAAAGATTTATTTAAATTAGTACGTTTCTTACCTATTTCTTATAATATATTTTCTTTCTATTCGATTAAGAACAAATCCGGAAAGAAAATATCGAGAAATTGCGTATTACGTGGCGGAATGGCGCGCGGCGGCTCAACATCGTGACGTAAATTTTTCATTAGATATTTAAATTTAAAAAAAAAACTATTTTTATTACATAAATAAATATTATATATAAAATATAATTTGATAAGAAAAAATAAAAATAATTTTAGTCTATTACGTGACGTAGACGGAAGCCTCCCCGAAGGACATGACTAGGAAAAGCTCTCGTTCTGAACTAGAATGATAAGTAGTATACTGATGACGTCATATACTAACTAACGACGGTCATTTAATTTTTGTATGTAATCCAAAAGGCTATTTTAATATTAAAAAAATAATTTTGCCATATTTTTTTGAAACCATTTCGACAAAGGTCTCGCAAACAGGTTCGTACAGATTAATACAATTATACGGAAAAAGCGACGGGCAATCATTTCCGTGTATCTAATCCAATAGTGTGAACGTGAGAAAAATATATTAAATAGACTTTGATTTGTTGCCAGCACCTAGTTTCTTCCTTGACTATAAATTTACTATTAGCCCGAGGCCGTGTCCACATGAGAAATGAATAAAGATCATACATTATATACCTAATGTATAGTTTAGGCACAATAGTTATTAACTCAGCATCGTCGCCAGATGATCTGATATTGGGGGAAAGTCCCGATTTTCATCCCGAAATCAAATATCCAGAACGGTTCAGACACCGCTTTTCTTGCAACATTCAAAACACTATGATTTTTCTATCACTTTTTTTTCTATTACTAACAATTTTCTCAATCTTCAAAGAGGCCAGTCGTGGCGCAGGTGCACAGTGTGACTGTAAGATCGACTGGTTGTGGGTTCGATTTACATTCGAGGAAATATAATATTTATTTACATTTTTATTTTCATTTCTTCGCTCTGGTGTCGAGGCGTTGAGTTCCGCCACTCAACGTGCAATGCCTCCAGTATTTGGAGAAAAGTGGGGAACGGAGTGTCTTAACAAAAGGCAGAGCCTACCTTGCTTGTGATAAATCGAATAATTGCAATAAAGTGAAACGAATATGATTTTTCTTGTTAATATTAAAAAGAAATATCTTTAGGTCTGCCTGCTACGAGTCATTTAAAACTTAATTATATATATTGAAACCTATTAACTGTTAAGTATAATAACGAGTCAAAATAAAGCCTTTTCACCCGTTTCCTGAGTTTATGAGGCTTCGGCTACGGCTTATGTACTGAGTACTTTTATAATGTTAGCAATAATAATACCTACATATTTAAAAAAAATGTTCATCGCAAGGAGTCAAAGCGCGGCGTTGACTTCCGCCACTCAATACGCAATGCCTCCAGAATTTGGCGTAAAATGGGCAACGAAGTGTCGTAACACTAGGTTCCCTCTGCCTACTCTTCAGTGTGCTGGATACAGGATAAAGTTGATTTTTAAAATTTATATTATGTTAAATAATGGCACACGGAATTAAAATTATAAAATAGTTTTTTAATTAAATTACATTCTAGTCGAGGAAATCGTTTTTGTTTTAGTTTTACATATCAAAAAGTAGTATAAAAATAAAACGCTCATATTCGCGTCCCATTACCCTCCTTCTAGGGCAGTCGGGTAAAAAACAAGCTTCAAAGGTCACATATGACTAATAGCCGAACTTGACCCACATTGAGATACAAAATAATATAACAATATATGTAACTGAGAAAAATTACAGGGTCTTTATTATCAGAGAATGGAGAAGTTCTTAAATATTAATTTAAAAATTATACGGATTTTTAATGTTCATTTCGAAATTTAAACATTAACTTTAACAGATTTTAGTTGCAGGTCGATCTGCGATACACTCCACAACTTTAGTGATTCATCGAATCACTTTCGATCTATCTTATCACTTATCGATAAACAATAAAACATAAAATGTTACAAATAAAAAACATATTATATACTTAGAGGAATCAATTATTTAATATTTTTATTCAATCACTAATAATTTATACTCACTCGGAAGAATAAATTATTGTCATTTCTTCGCTACTAACAAAGTAAAGGGCGGCGTTGAGTTTCACCACTCAAAAAGGCAATATAAAAAATAATGTTAGTTAAACTCAAGGTCCAAAAAAGTATTGTAAAATTCGCCTGCGCGCCCCATGTTTTCACCTAACTAAATTTGAAATTATCATACTAATCATCTTCACAATACAAGCTACTTAAAATTCTATAAGAAGTGATCAAAAGAGTGACATATCACTAAACAAAAAAAATCAACCAATTAATTTATGAATTTTAATATTAAATGAATAATATAGAGAAATATCGTATGAATTATAAATCACATATACGAGTACTCTCGCACTGTCATGTCGGTATGTGCGACCTTTAACCAGACCTTGTACTGTACACAGTTTACACAGGTAATTACGGTTGCATGACAAAATTGATTTATATACTCTGTGTACTTATTCGATTGTTTTTAACTTCGCACATCCCTCATATATATTTTTTGGAATAAGCAAAGACAGTAGTGATGTACCTCTTGTTACCTGTCAAACAAAATCTGTCAAATTCAATTCTTTTGTTTATGTTAATTGAATAATAAATACACACATCCTAACTGAACGTGCGTCACGATGCATTAAAATACATAATAGGTATACAGGGTGGAAGAGGCAGCGCTTCTTTAACTGAAACTGCATATAGGGTAAAATATTTCAAACCCAGAATTAAAAAAAATAATCAAGGCACCTCAACGGTTTGGACGTAGGATTTTTTTTTCATTTCACGATTTTTATCCATACCTGTATTTCGTGTCACGCACACATACGTATGTGACGTTGCCGCTTTGACAGGTAAGTGTGTGCGTGCCTATGTTATACTTTACAAATGGCGTTTTATTTTAAAACGATAATTTTATTATTTATTTTGTTTGAAAAAAAAACTTTTTCATTTTTGAGAATTATTTTTTTTCCGAATTATATTAATTAGGCTTTTATAGAGTAGTTAAAACTGTGGTTTAATTTAAAGTGGCGCTGACAATTCCACCCTGTATAATATAATATTTTTTTACTGCCGTTGAATCTGACGAATTTATTAAATGTTGATGTTTTATTAACGTTACAGATAAATCTACAAAAGTAAAGCTTAATATTTCTCGCAACACTATAGAAGAATAATGATATTTGTTTTCTTAATATTAAAATGTATCATTTCAATAGATGATACGGATTTATTTTATTGTATATGTAAAAAAAAATTGGAAAAATGTATGATACATTTATGACTCTAAATTAAAGTTTAACGCAATTTTAAAATGTAAAAAAGTAAATTTCATAATTTCCAACATTAATAAATTATTATTTCATTAATATTAACATGGTTAAGTAATCATGTAACAACACTATTCCTGTCAGTTAATAAACTCATAAATAAACATGTACATATATACAAACAACCATTTAATATACAGAGTACCTCCTATAATAACAAAGTAAAATGCTAGAGAAGTTTGCCTTGACGGAAGGTCGTTAGAGACTATTAGATCAGTAAAAATAACGTTTAGGTTAACTAAACTACGATTAGCAAGTACTAACTTATATACTATTGTTGGCGGACTTTTAATTACGAATGTGGTTAAGACCTATTTGTAATTATACTGGGCCGGAGCAGTGGAAGGAGAGTGTTTATATCCGGTATATAAACATTCTCCTTGCACTGCTCCAGGGTACCCTTAAGCCTACATCCGTGGTAGCAAATCCCTGGCGCAGTCCATGCATCACCTCATTTAGAGACCATGGATGATAATAAGCTGTAACTACCATCTACTTCTGATGTGTTAACAGGTGTTTTTTACTTTAGCAACGTTTTTTTAATATACCTATTTCACTTCTGATTTCTAACACTATATGTGGCTAAATCCTCTGCTAGCTTAGGTCTTGGGGATATAGCAGGTTCAAATAATAATGATCAGCGAACCGCTCGTGGCTACGCCCGCTTGAGCTCCTCAATTATTTATTTACTAAAATAAATTACTTTCGTGTTCTTATAATATTATCATGTTAAAGACAATTTCCAATATGCATTGAAAACTAAAATTTCAGTCAATTCAATAAAATAATTATTTCGTAGCAAAATTTGCTGCTATAGAAATAATCGTCTTTCATCTATTACAAAAACGTTCTGAAAAAAAAACGTGGAGTGAAGTTCTACCACTAACACAAGGTTCCCGTTCCCTCTTCTGTTTGTATAATAAGTGATACCATGTGGCACCGGGAGACTTGGATCAGGATATACGTTAAAAAGCTAGAAAGCCCACGTTTAAAAATATTTTCTCGTTATTCCTGGAAAGTGCATCAGGTCCATGTTATAAAAATACTCTATAGAACACGAGTGTAAATTTCCAAGTAAATCGGACCGCAAGTCGGTCAAAGTAGTATTCCAAGATTTTCTTACATTGATTGATTGAAACACACGTGAATTATTAAGCAAATAAAGCGTAATAAAATGTTATTCTTTTTTTTATGTAGGAAAAGGCAATTTGAGACTGATCTTCAATTCTTGTATTTGAACCTGCCATTCCCGAATAATATAACGAAGGTATAAGAAATTGACTAATTGAACTATATATTCTAATTTACAGAAAAGCAAAATATTGATACAACTGATTTTTTTTCAGTTTAAAAGTTCTTTACAATATCTTTATTAATAATGCTCACTGATAAACATTTATTACAACAATTAACTGACGAGAGATTAACCTTTTAAACATATAAAGAAAAATAAAACTTAAATAAAACACCAATATTAATTACATTATGAATTAAGTAAAAAAAATACCTTTATATTTTCACCAAAACAGTAACACCATGCACTTGTGTCACTATCACTATGGTGTTTAAAAAAAACACTAAATACACTCTATATTAAAATATATGTAAAAAAAACAATAAATATATAATTCAGTTCGTATAGGCGTCCGCTCGCAACGAATATAAACAAAACAATACGAATGTGTAAACAACGACTTGTGGCTTATCTGGGAGGCTATTGAACGGTGCCACAGAACAAACATTATGTAGAAAAACTGTAAATAAATATGTTTTAATAAGTTTCTATTTGCTCTTTTGTTTTATTTTGATTATTTCACAGATAGGTTAAAAAAATAGCCAAATAAAATTAAGCTTATCTAAAATAATGTTAATATAATAGATGCCAATGCAACATCTCTAGATTCGGCGGAAAGAAGGTCAACGGTCGGAACGTAAAGTTTCTTAATGAAAATAGAGGTCTTAGCACAAGATTCCCAGGTTCCCTCTGTCTACCCTGCTATGTGCGGGATTCAGCGTGAAGCTAATATTAAATGATATATTAAATGCTTAATGGAAAACAAAATGTAAAATAAAAAGCCTGTTTGTTATATTTATATTTATTGAAATAAAAAATATAAAAAATTAAAAAGAAGAATTGTTATTCTAATATTTATTAAAATTTTAATTTATTATAATAGAAAATTATATTTCTTATACACATTATTTTAAATTTACAAATTAAAACTAACATTATTAATCTATAGAAAACACATAGTACACAAAAAAGAAATTAATGATTAAAAGTAAAAACAAGTTCATATTAAATCAACCGTGCTTAAGAAAACAATCTAGGTCACTTTTAAGTTACACATCTGTGGCAATAATCAAATGAAACACTACCGCCATCTGCCTTACAACTCTATAACTCTATATATTGGTTTTCAGTTAGCTTTTTACTTAATAAGATTTATTTTTATATCATTTTTCTTTATGAAGCCAGTCGTGGCGCAGGTGAAACGGGGAAGCGTGCGATAGTAAACGCGCCAGGTTTTGGGTTCGATTCCCATTCGAGGAAATGAATTTTCATTTCCTATATCTGATATCGGAGTTCCGCCTCTCAACACACAATTCCTCCAAAATCCGGTTAGAGGTTATCTGCCTACTCTGTTTTGTGCGGGATACAGCGTGAAGCAAAAAAATCTTTATTTCTAAATAGATGGTGAATGAAGAACGGCGTCACTGTGGACAACGCATTATAATAAAGAAAAATATAATTTTAGCGGTCTATATATATGTATATTTATATACATACATTAAAAAAAGTAGTTCACATACCACATACTGTATAATTTTTTAAATAAATTATACACATACAACTACAAATTTTTGACTATATTGATTTATGTTTTAATAAAACATTACGAAATAAACGCAAAAAAAAATATCATGTTGATATTTAAAACATTGTGATTCCATTACGTAATAAATAAATTATTATTAAACATAACATAATAGTTAAAAGTGACAATTTTTTGAAAGTGCCTTTGTTCGTTTTGATTTCGGTAGTGAACTTGCTCACCTCTCTCCGTCTGAACAAACTCAGTGTTTGAAAATATTGTTCAGTGTTTATTTCTTCTCCGTTGCTGTAATGTTAAAGTAGACCTGTAATTAATTCATTATCAAATCAAAAACACTTATTTTCAGATGATTACTTAAAGAGATATACAAATAATCTACCTACTCTAAAATCTCTAGTATACATACTTAATTTGATAGCTTAGAAACGGTTTTACTTCAAAGGTGCAATATAAACATGTAATGCAATGTATATACATTATTTTATTATTATTATTATTATTTTATTACTACCATTTAACAATGCATACAAAAACTTAAACTGTGTCCTGCAAAACTCTTTGCGAGTTTGACTGCAGGATCTCGAGTCTCTATACATATGATTTAAATTAAAATTACATTAATATTAGATCAAAATTAAACTAAGAAGTATTTTCTGTCAACTGTTCAATTAACAGTTGACAAAAAATACTCCCTAAGTTTAATTTTACATACATATGTATATATGAAAAATACTTACATCATTATTGGGCCAGAATCAAGTGAACCACCAACGACTGTACTTTTACAATAAGGAGGAATGAAGCCTATGTCGCAATGACAGTGACCTAAAACATGAACATTAAATTAAAACAAATGAGTTAAATTATTATTTCGTTTTATTTAACGTATAATACGACAAGGCG
>JAEBDU010012959.1:113108-161806 GCA_016802625.1 Heliconius numata
TTTATTTATTTTTAAGTTCATAAAAATAAAAATATAGTCTCTCTATATGTCTATTAAGTTGTATGTAAATGAAAAGTTTTTCATTAAAGAATTAAAGAGTATAATATGTCTACATAATATAACAATTTACGTACCTATAATTTGTTCACAATTTATTTTTAAAAGAAATAAAACTATACAAAATATAATATTATAAAGAAACATTTTACTCAATACACGTCATACTAATTAAATTTCTCATTCAGTACTCGGCTCACGATTAATTTGCTGAATTATTTTAACTCGTTGGATGAGTAAAATATATCGCGCCTTCCTTCTCTAATTACAGTATATTACGAAGAGGTCGAAGTGTCACGGCCAGCGTTGCCAGATTTTATCTCGTAGCTTGAGTAAAAAAACGGGACCAGTCAGTTGGAAGCCATTCGTGACTCAGGGGCATAAATGTGTAAAGGCGACTGATGCGAGTTCAATCCCCACTCGAGGAAATTAAATATTTATGTGAATTTGTATTTTCATTTCTGCGCCCTGGTTTGGAGAATACTGGCTTCCAAAATTCGGCGGAAAGTGGGGAACGTAGTGTCTTAACACTGGGTTCCCTCTGCCTACCCTGCTGCTTTTGTTTAGTATTTTGTGCAACAAAAATATATAAGTTTTGACAAAACCAGACAGTTTCTTTTTTATTTTATCTTACAATGTAAAATTGCGAAAATAACAATACTTTTTCTTTATAAACCAAAATAGTGAACAATAATTAAATTTCTTTCATATACTTATTGTAATAGGTATTGTAAAAGACCGTGCAAAGTGGAGTAGGTTGAGTAGGAGGGCAGACCCTGGCAATATCCGGGATTAATGCCAGGAGGAAGGACTTATTGTAAGGTAAATGTACGGGAGTTCGGCAGTTTAAGGCTCTCATAACTTTAAACTATTGTAAATACATTATTAAAGGTTATATGAATTTGCAAATTTCAGTGTGATCAAAGTGGGTCTTTTGGCAGTAATTTAATGTGTGAATTATGCGGTTTAACTTAACCTTAATTTTTATATTAATTTATTTGTGGACCTCTAATTTGAACCCTACTTCGTGATAAAATTTAGCTCTGTTTCTAACTTCGTGAGTTTGTGGCCCCTATTTCGGGTCACAAGTTTTTACCTCGCGAGTGAGGTTTTATAATAAAAACAATAAACATCTTTGTTGGTTTTGATTGTAAAGAATTTGTAAATAAAAAAAAAATAGGTAGATCAGCTTAACGACATTAAAACTTTTATAAAAAAAATTAAATCAAATTAAATCATCTTCTCGCTGTATCCCGCACACAGCAGGATAGGCCTAGGTAGGTAGATAGGTAGGAACCTAGTGTTTTTAAAACACTAGGTTCCCCACTTTCACGTTGAGTGGCACAACTCAACGCCGCGCTTTGCCTGAAATATAAATTTAAATAAATATTTTCTATTTTCTATACTATTTCTATTTTCATCTCCTGGAGTGGGGATCGAACCCACAACCAGTCGGTTTTACAGTCACACTTTGTACTCCTGCGCCACGAGTAGCCTCAACTTTTATAATTTACAAATTATAAAAGCTCAGTTTTAAAAAAAACTACATTTTTGAACTTTTATATACTTTTTTTATAAAAAAACTCAAAATTCAAGTTAAATTTTTTGAAGCTAGGTATGCCAGTTTATAGAACTATATATTTTCGCAACCAGTTTGTACGGCGTTTTGTGTTTAGTAGGTATATATTCTTGAAAAATTCTTGAAAAAATAAAAAGATCTTTATTTAGACTTATAACAAGACTAAGATAAACACTATTAACAAAGACAAAGAAGTCAATGTGTTGATTTTACGTAGATTTATTTGTCACGAAGTTAGAGAAAATAATGAAATGTAGGGGATCTTATTTCGTGTTACTGATTTGAGTAACTTCCGCAGTTCTGTTTATTCAGTATTTTTTACATTATGTAAAGTAATCATTAACTACCACGTATATTCGATAAAATACACAAAAATAAATTATAAAGGTTGATTAAAAAACAAAATTACATTGGCAGTACCTATACGAATTTAGCTTAAAATTACCAATTCAGGTTACCTTTAAAATAGTAATATAGAAATTTAAGTGGACAAAACATATACCGAATTTCGATCACGAGAAACTTTAATAAATACAGTAACTGATTATAAGCTTTAAATTTAAATTATCTTAGTTATAACATAAATATAAATTTATTAAAAAGTATCTAAGATTTCCCTAATTCGGTAGTAACACGAAATAGCGGACACTTGATAAATAAAATGACTGCTATTTCGTGAATCGATTTATTGCAATTTTAAAAGAATTTTATGCTTCCATCTATTTTTTTTTCAATAAAATGTTTTTTTATACAATACAAAAAAGCATATATTCAATATTTTATTCGGATAACTTACCTTTGTCTTTCTACAACCTTAAGAAATTCTTACGCTAGTCTTACGTTGGTAAGCATCGCAGACACTTTACACTGCAGTTTGTAGCCAACTCTGCGTTTAAAATGTCGCTATACGCTCAATTTTATCATTAAAATATTGTTACTTAATTTTTAGACAGTTGAAAGTATAAAGATTATATACCAACATATAGTTTCCGTAAATAACACTTAAATTGCTTATTATTTTTGCCAGAAGCAAAACTCACGAAACCACGTACTATCACGAAGTTACCGTCACTTACCTTAATAGGTATTTCGTCACGTTCACACTTATTTCTTTTTATTTCCAAATGGATGTTCCAAATGGCTATTTATTAAGTATATTAAATTGAATGTTTATAGGATTGCATTATTTATTCTAATTTGCATTGCATTTTTTATTCTAATTTTAACAAAAATCCGATCAAATACGTCGGGCTCATTATTATTTCATTATGTATGGATTACTAATAGGGATATAAGAACAATATAACTTAGTCATTATTTTTTTCTACAAAATACTTATACAGAATTTTATTATTTTTATTTTTTTATTATTATTATACATTTTCATTTTAGTTGCGTACTGTAGTCATTAAATAGACCTAAAAACATATAATAATTTAAAAACCATTTTAGCAGTAATTATTTATTTAAAAGCATCACAATCAAATAAAGTAAATTTTAAGAAAAAAGGATATTTAACAAAATATTTCCTATCCTTACATAAAAAAGGACTGATAGAAAGAACTAAAATATCTTATTTATATGAATATAGGTATAACAATAATAATGGTGATTATTAGCTTAAAAAGTATTTTTTGTAATTTTTAAAAATAAAATAGCTGAGCTAAATATTATATTACTTATACTAATTATATGAAAGAAAAATTAGTAAGAAAATATTTTTAAAATAACAATATATCAAAAAAATATGAAGTAATAACTAAAGATACAAGAATAATATTTAGAGCAATATTTTTGTGTCTGCAATCACAATTCACAATACAAAGAAAAAAGTCAACAAATCTATTAAATACAGTACATAAAGTTAACATATCAGTATATTTGCCAGTTTAAATAAAACTTGAATATATTTGAAAATTTTTCATATTATTGTAACAATTAAGAAGACAGTGTTTTAAACAATGTATTACACACAATCTGTGGTAGTCATTTTCTTTAGTAATTATTAATTATGATATTTTTGTAAATAATTAGTGACAAAACTGGAAACATGTTTTTATATATAAAAGGACCAAAGAAATGTAATTTAACAAACATTGTTGCTATCAAATATTTGAAAATTAATGTATGATCAGTGATACTGAAAAACTTTAAATCAATTCTCATATATCGCCATAATAATATAAATATATTTTTAAAGACATAAAAAGAAACAAAAGTAGTCTCTAATAAAACATTGTAATATTTAAAAATAATACTAATTATTAAAAAAACGTTTACCAAACATTAATGGGTCGAACTCAGCTGCAACTTCTGCTCTCTGAAATGTCCGATTGGCCATCTCCGTTTTGTATTGCGACAAACGCCATTCGGCGGCGTTTTTAGCTTCTTTATGGTTAAATGTTTTTACATGAACCTGCATATCTTCCCAAGATGTCTCCACACTGTTGCAGAAGCCACAGTGATATTTGTTATATGTAAGCTAAAATAGAAAAATCATAATAGTTAATTAATGTAAAAATAAAAAGTCCCATCTGTCTTTAGAGAATTAGTGGTAAATTTTATCATATAAAAAAATTAAGCATGTAACTTCTTGTTTATAATTAAATTATTTGAGAATAAATAATAAGAATGAGGGTGTTGTGACGCAGTGACACAGTGTCTGACTGTAAATGCAACCACCCCTTGCACTCAATGTACAGTGTCTCGAAACTTGGGTACTTAGTGTGGATTAGAGTCAACTTAATCATAAGTACCCTCTGCCTACCCTACTGTATACAGCATGAAGTTAAAAACTATAATAAAATGTACCTCTCTGATAAATTCGGAGTCCATTTCAGTAATCACAACCATTTCGTCAATTAATTTATAATGCGAGAAAGATTGAACATGTTGTGGCAAATCTAATGTAATATTCTCATTGCATGCAACACATTCTATATTATTATTTTTGGAGACAAAAAATAAGAAGCTAAATGCATTTATCACAAATTTGTTATTAATAATAACATCATTACACAAGGCACTGTCAACTACTCTAATAATTTCCAGGAACTCCTTGAAAATTACTTTTTTGAGAATAATTTGTTTATATCTTTTGACGATTTTAATATCTTTTGACAGTTCCTCAGTCACATCATTTGAGAGTTCTTTGCAGGCAGTAGTTTTTTTATTATTATCATTTGTTTTGTCATGTTTTATTTCTGATTTGTTTTCTCGATCATCCCGTTCTACATCCTCTGCCACATTGTTTTCATTTATTTTATCACAATCACTTTCCATTTCTAGTTTGTTTACTTTGTCCCGTTTAACTGGACTTGTAAACAACATATTTTTCTTATCACCAACTTTTACATTACCTGAAGGAAATGGGAGTGTTTTAGGTTGTTTCTTGCTAACATTTCTATGCTCCTTTATATGGTTGTTAATATCATTGTAATTAAATTCCAAAATGTTAGCAGAACTACATTTCTTACAAGTTGCAGTTTTAGATTCAAAATCTATATTGATACCATTTTTTTGAAATTCGTTTACAAATTTTAACAAGTCTGAGTTGTTCTCAATAATTTCAGTACTGTTATTATCTGGTCTTTTTGTTAGTTTATTCATATTTATGTATTTTTCAATGCGTTCTCTATGAAATTTTTGTATAGTTTGATGATGTTTCCCTTTCTTATGATATGAAACGTTTTGTGGACTCATGATCCAGTTACAGAGTATACACCAAGTTTTTCCATTTTCATCAAGAGTAATGTAATCGGTTGCATTTAATACTTTACAGATCTCATCTTCACATTTTTCATCAAAAATGTGTTTAAAATCTGAATCCTGTATGTCTTCACTTCTGTTTTCAGTTAATTCTGGTTCACTCATTCCTTTTTCTTTTGTTATTACATCAAATGTTTCAGCTGTTATTTCTGAAGTAGATTTAATAGCTTTCTTGTCCTTATAATTTACTTTACTCTCTTTGTTACTATCCTTTAAATCACTATTATTATCTAAAGATGAATCATCTGAGCCAACTTGAAGTAACTTATGAAATGCTTCACAGCATTCTTGGTACTTATATTTATGTTCAATTTCTTCAAAATGTGTTATTAAATCATCTAAAGCTGCAACTGTATTACATGTTAAACACTGAAATGTAGTTTCATCAATCTGTAAGCAATTAAATTTATTATATTCATAGAACCACCATGTTTATATTCAAACCCAATACTATATACTCTACACAATTATAATTTTTACATACTGCAAAAGTTTTTTAGATTTTCTAACACAAATATATGTATACTTGTGTATGAATTTCTTTTTAAAATTAATATGAATTTTCATTGAAAAATTTAAATTGAAATAAGTCCAGTATTTTTTCTATTCTTGTTGTATGAACAATTATGCAGCTGATCATTTATTAAAATGCTTAAGCACAACTATACTTATAAAAACATATATTTTTAAATTTGAACCATTAAAATAGATTGTTAAAATATTTTAAGGATATATTGTTCAAAATATTTACTTGCTTTACAAATAAAAATAAAAACATTTCTACCATATTAAGATAATTAATAATTATAAATAATACTAGAATAATAAATACCTTACGATAAATATGTTTATCTTCATGAAATTCGACTCTAATTTGAATCAATTTTATAATGTGAGAAACATCAGTTTTATGTTCCTCTATATTATCATATTCTAAATTGCAAACAGCACAAGAATTTTCATACAATCCATGCCATGATTGTTCATTTATAACCACTTTATTAAATGCTATCACATTATTGTTTCTATAGCTCAGAATATTGCCTTTTTTCATATCTAAATGCAATGGATCTGATAGGTGAATGCGAACTTTTGCCAGAACTGGCAATAATTTATTGCATGGTTCACAAAAATATTTACTGTTAATCTGTAAAATAAGATTTGTTATATTTATTTATGTTTCATATATATAATGTACTAATGTGTCATTATCATTAAACAATAATTATTATATGTTCTTTCATACTTTTACTTTCTACTTTTCATACTAAATTTTTGTAACTAAACTATTGTAATAAAGCTACAAACCTTTTTAATGTAATCTTCCTTAAAATCGTCAATATAACTAGTTTTATTTAAATTGCTTTGGTGGCTTTTTTTAGATATATGTGACGTGGTTTCATCTTCGTTTCTAAGGTAAGTTTCGCAGATCAAGCAGAAATAATCAACGTACCCTTTTAAAATAGCATTCTTGCTGAAGTTTGGTGCCATTTCTAAGTAAATATAAAGTTATTATGATTATTTAATAACTTAATTGGATAAATTCTTTAGTTAATAAAAGTATGTAGGAAGGCACTTACTTTATATTTTAAATGAAAGGTAGATTTGGTGACCTTTTCAACAAAACAGTTTCAATATTAAAATCGAAATCAATATATTTCTCACAATAATCACTTGGAATCAAAATCAAACTTATAATTCAACTGCGGCAATTGCAAAGCGTTATCGAACTGCACAGTGCACTAAGGAACAATATGCAGATTGCAGTGCACTTTAGAAATTTGTTGAGCATTTATGATTCGAAAGTTGTGTTAGTCCCCGGAGCTAGTGTCGGTGCTGCCACATAAAATACATAGATATTATTTAGTTTCATAAATCAAATAATTTACAAAAAAATCTTTAATTGTTTTTGTGTAACAACATGAAAGTACATTTTACTTTAAATTAAGCAAATTTAGGTTTTACTTTTTGGTTTATTGTTTGAAGTCAGTTCTTTTTGTTAAAAAATATTGTTTCAAAATTAATTTTACCTAAAAATATTTTTTCAATTTTAATTCATAAAACATTTTTTAAAAGGTTTATTATGGTTTTTGTTTCCTTAGATTATAATATCTAAATTACATTAGCCATATCTATTTTGTTAAGTTGTAGATTTTTTAAGCAAAGTTATCTGTGCCTAGAACGTACTGAACGCATTTATATGGTATATACTATTTTATATATTCTATCATCGTTAGGAAGCGGTATTTGTTGGGTACGCGCGTGTTTCGTTGTTTAGGATATTTAATTCATATTTTGGTACAAAAACTACAAATAAGAATCTAAAATGTATGTATTTTTCTAAGATATTATCAATAAATGAAGTTTTTTGTATATTTGTTTGTACTAACAATGTTTTTTTACTCCAGGGCGAGTACATCGAAGCCACGCTCAGAGATGACTTTAGAGGAGTTATCAAAGATTGAAGATGAAGAATTTAGCACTGGTCCTCTTTCAGTACTTACACAGTCCGTTAAAAACAATACACAAGTATTAATAAATTGTAGAAACAACAAAAAGTTGCTGGGTCGTGTGAAAGCGTTTGATCGACACTGTAACATGGTCCTGGAAAATGTCAAAGAAATGTGGACAGAAGTACCGAGGACTGGAAAAGGGAAAAAGGTATTTGACGTTTTATTTAAGTATTTATTTATTCACTCCATTTCGTATCTTGCCTAAAATAACCTATAAATTCGCAGTGTATTCTACTAGAATAATGGATCCTATTAAATGAAGAAATCGTAAAGTATTTAGTCATATGTTTTTCATAGGTTCTTTTGAATATACTCTCTCCATGCTTAAATCATGACAAAAATTGTTAAATTGATGTTAATCATCATTATTATTAAGCCATTACATGTTATTTTTTTTTATTTTTCAGGGAAAGGCTGTGAACAAGGACAAATTTATTTCTAAAATGTTTTTACGAGGTGACTCAGTAATTTTAGTTTTAAGGAATCCTCTGGCAACTGCTGCTGGGAAGTAAACTTAGGTTAAATCTATTCCATAACAAGTGTTCTAAGTTTTGATGTAAGTCGAAATGGGTATTTTAATTCAATAATACACAACTTTGTATCAACTTAAAGAAATGTAATTTTATTTTTCTCATAATTATATAAACAGTTTATGATATAAAGAATTGTTTAGTTTATGTATTCAACCTAAAATTGCCATAATTTTTATTTACTATGTATTTGTTTTTACAACAGGCTAGACAGAAGGAACCTACTTTTAAGACATTCCACTCCCTCCCCTATTTTCTGCCAAATTCTGGACCCATTCTATGTTGTATGGCAAAACTCAACAGTCAACACCACATTTTGCCTTGACAGCAGGGTGAAGAAATTAGAATAATAAATACTTCATTATTTTAAGTGGTAATCAAACCAAATTACGTTGACAGCCACACACTTGTATTTGCCCTACAACTGCCCTCAAAATTGTTTCTAGAATAATTTTGCTTAAATTAAACTCTTTTAACTGAATGCTGCACTCTGCCTTGATAGAACAAAGAAATTAAAATGTGTAAAGTTTGTTTCGTTAAGTCGGGCTTCAACCCACAACCAATTGCAGTTAATCACACACTTGTGCCCTTGCGTCATGACTGGTCACTCAACATGCCTCCAGAATTATATTGAATTTTTTTATGTTTTAAAACATGGGTAAAGCTGGACCAAATTAAAAAGTTACATAAAAGTAAAAAGAGAAAAAGGGTAAATTTATACAAAATTTTCAAGTTTCAGCTTTTAGATTTATGAGTTTCAAATGAAAAAAAATTAAGCTTAATTTAAAATTCAATTAAGCATATACGGGGACATATAAAAAAAGTAATATGTAATAAATGTAAGTTTATTTATTTATATGTAAATAAATGTTTTATTTCATATTCATAAGCTAATCAAATCTCTTATAGGTACTTTTGTTTTTAATGTGCAACACAAAGACAAATTACAGTCTCGAAATAATAAAAGCTACATTCAAACAATATTTCTAAACACACATATTCTTTGGTTATATTTACAATTAAACAAACATTGTACATATTCTAACTTATTTCATTATCACAAATATTGAGAAGAAAATGAAAATCTATTATCAAAAGCAATGATATATAAAGAATGTTAAATTTTAAATATTTTTTTAACATATGGTGCAAAATAACTACCTAAGTCAAAAAGTTTTATGGTCTAACTATAAAATGAAAAATTATTATGTAAAGACATATTTTCATGGACTTGTAATTTCATAGCAAAAAAAAATAAACTTATTACAGAAAAGTATACAATACAATATTATTACATACTTATATTAAATGTTTACAATATATGACTTTTATTTGTTATAAAAAAAGGATCTACTTCATATAACTATTAATAATAAAACACTAAAATAAATCTATTAAGTAGATGAATAATGACATAGTTATGTACCTTTTGTGACACCTTTACATCTTTTCAATTATTATAATAACACATTTCATTAATAATATATAAAAATAATTATATACTTATATTTGTATTTTTGTTTATTGAAGTTATACTTTTTTTGGCGCGGGTGGAAAAATGAAAGTATTTTTTTACGATCAGGAAAAACCGACAACATGAAATTAGCCACCAACGACATATCAATTGTCAATATTTTAGTTATTTAATAATACAAAAATATGTTTAATGATATTTAAGTAGATAATGCGATATAATAAAACTTCTGTCAATGTATTAAAATATACCTTTCTTTCTACTATTAGTTTAATATTACAATGATATAATTTTTAAAAAAACTTATCTTGTCAAGCCAAAAAAGTATAACTTCCAACGTGCGTGGTACTTATGTACCTACACACACAAAAACGTTTTTATTATTTCTTATTCATTGCATCAAGTTCCAGATAAATATAATTATATATTACTGATAATAACATAACAATATTTCGAGTTCATTCATTTGCGACGTATCAGCACCACGGATTTGTACAAGCTGGCAGTGAAAATGGACGTTTAGCGTTATAATGTAATTGCATTGATATTGAGAGCATTATTCATTTATTTAAAGTAAAATTATATAGCCATTACATTCTTTTAAATAAGTTACAGTTCGAGTGCTTAAATAATAATTTGTGGACATGGGCATATTTGAAAATATTTTTTGGTGGCCTTTAGCTTCGAGCTTTATTTTTGAGGTAAAATTTTGTTAGTAAAAATCTATTGGGGTGTGCACATACAATAATGACAGATCTTATGAAAATGATAGATCTGGGTTTAAATCTACTTGAGAAATATGTTGATTTTAATATTTGTCCAATGAGGCAGCGACTGTAAATGCAGTGGTTGTAGGTTCGATCTTCGCCTAGAGGGGTAGATCATATCTTAATTATTTTCACTAAAGTAACACTAAGCGCAGCATTGAGTATTACCATCTAAGTCAAATGTCTAAAAATAGAGTGATATTTGAAATATGTTAACCAATAATGCTCTCAACTTATTAAATATAATTAAGCTATAGCTACACACATTAAATCTAGCACCATAGCGAAATATTTTTAATTATCTTATAATCAGATCTCAGTAAGAAGTCTCCTATATGTACATACATGTAAGGAAAACAATATATATTATAAGGATCGAAATTATATGAAAGAAAGTAATAATTCAAGTTAACCTAAGGGGAGAATGATGTCCCCCATATGAATCAAATCTGTGAATGAGTTATCCTTTATTTTTATATCCTCAGATTGGTAACAAGACTAAGTGCGGCGTTAAGTTACACTACTCAATACGCAATGTTCCGAGAACTGGGCGGTGTGAACACTGTTTTCTCTGTCTACCCTGCAACAACGGGAAGCTACAAAAAAGTTAATCGCTTTCATTCCAAGGACATATCACATGATATTATTTATGAACTTAAATATAATGAAAAGCATAAAAAATTAAAAATATAACGCTTAGTTTCTTACTAAGATCCACTTTATTATTATATCTCATGCCACCTAATATTTAGCAAAAAAATCAATCTGCTCTTTTTATATGTCGCCTTATTTTCAAAAGCATGACCCAAGTTCTATAATATAAAAGTTTTTATAATTATTTAAATTATTTTAAGACATTAATGCTTTTTAATTCTTTGCACGCTAACCATATTACATTTTTATAAAAATACAAATTATTTATAATTTCTATTTACGATTAAGACACTTGAATGATTTAACTAGAATATTTACAAACTTAATCTAAATTTCGTACGTTATAAAAAAACGTTGTTCAAACATAACTAATATAATATGTACAATAAAACTAAATCATTTCCAAAAATGCTGCCGTATAGCAAAGTATTAATTATAAATTACTTACATATCGTGTATTATCAAAGAAATTTCAATTTTACTAATTAAATACGACAAAAATATTTATATTATTTAATGTAAGATTTAACAGCTGTACTCAGACTTAGTAATTAATTATTTAATATCAACTAAAAATTAATGAACATCTCTGAGTGCGGCTATTAAGCTGCTTTATCACAATTAAGTATTCACATCTATTCGTTTTTGAAATGAATTTATATAAATATTTACTCTGCAATGGTTTTAAGTGAGGAGCATAAGTCTCATTTTAAAAAATAATCGACTAGAATCTAGATACTTACTGTTACGCATTTTCTAGCTAACAAGGCATTTAATATTAATAAAGAAAATTATTACTTTATATCATTTATACTTTACCAGTCTTCTTAGGGTTGCCATATTCATTTCCCCGTACCAACCATTATTAATAAATTTATAAATATTTACGAAAAATAATTTACTGTACTGTTCAATATGTAACACAAAAATATTAGTTATTTGTGAAATCAATTAAATAATGATAATTTAAAATTTCATTTTTTCGTTGTAATTTCTTTGCCTAGTGACTTTCTATTTTCGAATTTCTGTTGTAAACTGGCAACATTTGATGGTTTCGTTGACAGTTTGGTTGCGTTCGGTTTCACGTTAGTGTCAGTCTTTTGTAAGATCGTACTCGGCTTCGGAACTATTTTTGGTCTGTTCTTATTTAAGCTGTCCGCTAACGCTTTAACATTTGTTTCTTTTGTATTTCGATTTAACGGCGTATTCTTGTCTTTATTTATACTCGACGAAGAATTTGCTGGTTTTAACGCTGGAGTTGTATTTACAGGTTTTTTGTGTACAGGTAACGTAGGCCGTAATGATGGTCGATTATCCGTTTTAATGATTGCTGGTTTAGACGGAACTTTAGGTGGTTCCAGTATTTTATTATTATTTATTACGTCCGGCGCTTTAACGTTTTTGGAGTCGGCCACTGCACAACTTGATACTAAGTCTGGACTATTTGATATCGTTTTTGTTGTATTCTTATTAACATTTTTTGGTGATGGCGGAACAGTTTTAAATGTTGAAGTTTTTAAACCAGGAGGTGTCACTTGTCTAGTGAAAGTTGGTATTTTCGAATTAACTTTCATAGTAGGTGACGGCGGTTTGTCTATGTCCTTACTATCATCTTGTTTTTGCATATACGTTGGTATATTCACAGCAGATGGATGTAAATAACCGCTGCTTGTGGTCGATGCGTTTGATTTTGGCTCTGAATTACCGTAAATACTTTCAGGCCTTTTATAATCTGTGTTCATGTATGTACTATCTCTATTGCATTCTGCGCTTTTTTTATCTTTATTTTTATCATCCTTACGAGCAAAGCTAGATGCCGAGTAAATAGAGTCGAAGTGACGATTCTGTATCTCATTAACAATTTCACCCAGTAATCCCATACTTTCTGTACTTCCGGAATTAGACGAAATAGGTTTAGGAACGTTATATTCCGCAGGAGATTGTGAAACCTTCGGGGGCAAACTTCCAGGAAGACGTTTGAAGGGTTTTTCGGGGCTTTCTTCTATAATTGCATAGATATTATCACCCGACTCTTCGTCTATATGAGCGAGTGGTACCTGTTTCTCTTCAATGCAATCTACGTAATCTGTGGATTTTATTTCATTTTGTATTTTTGGAGTTTGGTATACCGATGTTTGTTCGTCGTTAGACTTTGTTTGATTAGGCAAGGGAGGAGGGGGGGCAGTGGGTCTTCCTACACAAGATAAAGGTCTCGCTACGCCTGGCGCTTGTCGCATCGATCCAAAACCTTGTATTGTCGGTTTCTGTGTCAAAGGAGCTCGCATACTTTGAGCTCTGTTTACAAATGCTTTAGGATCTTCACCGTCTTCAGAGTCAGAGACAACCGGTACAGTATTGACTGGCAGATCTATTTGCTTTTGTAATATTGGATTCGATATTTGCAAATTTCTTAACGCAACTTTATCAACTTTGGCAACTTTGATCTGATTGTTTGCATTTTTGGGTAAAGAGTGACTCCTTTCAACCGGATTTCTTTCTTTTTCTTTTGGCTTTTCCTGTTTTAAAAAGGAAGCGATTCTATTTAGCGATATTCCTTCTTTAAATTTTTTCGGCTCCTCGGGCAGGGGTTTTTGTGGCACATTATTTGAGTGCATACTCAAAGGTCTCTTTGGTAAATCTGTTGAAATCATTGGTACAGTTGGAGCCGCTCGTATAGGTCCCAGTGTTTTAGATCCTTGTAAAGGAGAAATTAACTCTTTCGCGCTACACGTGGAAGCTTCTAGAATAGGGCTTGATATAACCGGTCTGGGTGTAGGAGCGACGATAGGTGTTTCTTCTGTTTTGTCAGAACTCATTAGCGCTTTGATTCTATTTTGGACAGAGCTATTTGTTCTTTTAACAGAGGGGCTTGATTTAGGGCTAGATTTCGTTGTGTTAGGCACAACAGGCAATGGCGGCGCCGATCTTAACACCGGCTTTGCAGACTGACTAATATTTTGACTGTTGCTACCACTTCGGTGAACTGGAGTTATCTTGGCACTTTTTGTTTCTCTCTTATCCTCGTTATTTGCGGGTTGATTCTTATCTATTGGCGTAAGGGAAAATCCTTTGAAATTGCCAAAGAAGTTCACAGAAGGATTAACATTGCCCGCTGGACTGTGATCCGAGTCACTTCTTAGAAGACTAGAGCTCATGTCGTCAGGATTAGACAATGTATGCACGTTAACTGGTTGTTGATTGTTTTGTGCATTATTTTGAAAATTAGCAGCAAATTTGCTTGCACTTTTTGATAGACGCCGCTGTAAACTGTTTTTCTTTGGTGACTGTAACCTGTAATAAGAATTTAGTAATGTCATTTATTTTACAATTGATAAGAATTTTTTACTTAAAAATACAAATACATCTATTCGATTTTGTCCAAAATAGGCAAAGTTAAATAAATTTCGAAAACTTTTAAAAACTCATGCCATGCAAAACGATTAAAAGATAGGTTTCCTATAAATAGTTAAATTAAAAGTAAGAATTCTAATCATATATATCTTTAATAATCATAAAGAAATGACAGTCCTCATGCAGAACGAAATAAAGCAATGTTAGAAGATCATGCATAAATAAAAATGCCAAAATATTAGACATGCAAAGCCCAATTACCGAACAGCACTCACCAAACAAAATTATAACTCCCATCTACAATACTTATGAAGAATTAGAAAACGTTAGGAAAAAAGGAAGAAAGAAAGAAAAAGTCGGATTTTTTATTTAAGTTGAAAAAGTTTATAGCAGAAAAAAAGGTTGCACACAACTGAAAACTAAATAAAATAAATAAGAAGCTTAAATATATCAATAAATTGGAAAGTATTGTGTGAAATGATTACTAAAAACAAAACCAATATAAAGAGAAGCCGTCGTGGCGTGAGCGCGTGTGACTAAACGCGACGATTGTGGTTTCGATTCCTATTCGGAGGAATGAAATGTTCAATATTTTCATTTCCTCGCTCTAATAACGCCCGACGTTGAGCTTCGCCACTCATCACGAGTTTGGAGAATTCGGTGGAAAATGGGAATAGGAAATGTCTCAATAGGAACGGAAGTGTCTAAACATTAGTTTCTCAGATTCGTTCTGCCCACGCTAGTATGTGCGGGACTCTGTTATGTTTTTCCACAAATTACAATTTTTTTATATATTTTTTTCGTGTTTCATATTGGAAATACATTGAACTCTGGAAAACAAATGTTATTCGTGCTGAAATATTTTTAAGTAATACTTTCCAAATTTATTATAGACAGATAATAGTGTTTCTTAGACTAACTATATTGATATTTGAAACTATGAAAACAATATAAAATAAGAATAACATGCTAAGTAAATAAAACAATAAAATAAATCAAATCAAAAGTCTACAATACCAAAGTAACTCTAACGAAAAAAAATATAACTTACATTGCGATTGAGCATTTACACAAACAAAATATAAAAATAACTATAAAAAAAAAGATCAAAATGCTTATAATAACTTTTTTAAACATGCTAAGCTACTAAAACTCACTATTATACCCAAAGTTAAAAGTAATAATAATATATGTATATGAACTATAATAATAATATAATGAAGATAAAGTTATTTTTTTGATACAGTTAGATAATTCTTATATAATTATTCTACAAGTAAGAAATATGATACAATATGTTTTGTCTATGCCAATAAGCTATGAAGAATGTGAACATTAAATTCATCAAATAATCATAATTCGCGATGATTGTCACTTCCTCGCTCTATCAACAAGACAAAGCGTGTAGTTGTTTTACTACTGCCAAATGAAAATTATGGGCGGCTCTCTCTGCCTATCCTTGGATATGCGGGATAAAGCGTGAACCTAAGCTTTTTTTTTTCTAAACTTAATACCTATTTACATATTATTTTCTTAATAATATTTTATTTTGCTTAGCGTTTGATGGCCCTAGCACATTAACATTTTAATTTGATTTTGACGTGAACATTTAAGAAAGGATACAATTCAAGGGAAGTTTTTGAGTTAGTTTTGATGATGGGATTGATTGAAGTAGTTGTTTTTTTTTTTTTTTTTTAAAAATTAAAATTATATGATATTTTAATTAATAAAATATAATTCATCTTTTGAAATGATGCAAAAACTATTAATTCAATTAAGTATTACTGATTTTCTTAAATTATTATTATTATTATTATTTTTAAAAAACCATTAAAAAAATTAATATCTAAGCAGTTGCATATTAAAACTAGCATATTAAAATAATTAAGAGACTTATCAAATATAACAAATTCTAAGCTTTGAAATACCCAACAAATAAAAAATCAGTTCGAACTAGTAGTTCCTGAGATTAGCGCGTTCAACCAGACAAAGTCTTCAGCTTAATATTATTAGCGTGGATAAACTATTACAAGCACTTTAATAGCACTCTATATCCCCATCTTATTGTATTACATTTAAGCGTTATTTTCCTTTTATTTATTATTTTTTCTTAAATCGCTACATTTTGGTATATTAGAGGAATGAACTGTAGGTTGGTTGAATTTGTTTCTTAATTCTTTAACATTCAGTTGAATTTCGTTGTTACCGTTGTGTCTAGTTATACTTTCATTATTCTTAACGATACTTTTATTATTTTTAACTATTTGAACATTAGTAGTTGAAGAACCGGCTTTAACTATATTTAATTTATTCTCAATCTTTAATTTTGAATTTATAGGTTTATGTATATTTATACTTACATTTTTAGTTTTCGTTTGAAATTCATTGTTAGATATAATACTTAAAGGTTTTATATTAGAACGATTAATATATTCGTTAGTAGTAGATGCTAAGCCTGTATTTATTATTTCAATATTAACTTTCTTTTTACCGTCAGAATTAATATCACTTTTATTTCTTATATTTTTGACATCTATCATTTCGTTGTTATCGGCTACTTTGATGTCGTTTTTATTTATTTTTCTATGAAACCTCTTTATTTCGCGTTTATTTTCATTTTTCTTGAATAATTTTATAAACTTTTGATACCAACTGATCTTATTTAGATTATTATTGCTTTTTATACTTTCATAATCGTTTTCATGGTCGCATATATTGGCATAAATATTTTCATTTTCTTTGATTTCTGTAATACATTTCTTACAAACAGCTGGTTCTTTTGCTTGTTTGTCTTTACGTTTAAAACTTATAAGTCTAATAAAGGAACTTGTGGATGAAAATGAAGAAAATTTTCCACTAAAGTAATTTTTGGATGGATTTACAGTAATTGTGTTGTTACTTTTAGTAATATTTTTTTTGAATAAGTTTGATACGTACGTTTTTCTTGGTTTCTTCCACCAAACGAGGACATTGTGCCGAGAGTAATACATTAGAAGTAGTATCAAAAGTATTGAAGGTACGATGCCGAGGAATATGACGTACATTGCCACCATGAAATTTCTTTGAACTGTAAAGAATATTATATTTAAATTAACTAAGAAGAACTTCAGACGTATAAAAAAACGTTTATTTATGATTATAGTTAAACATTTATAATATTTAAATGATAATATTTACTGTATGTATACGCTATAGTTGTAGGTTCAATTCTCAAAAATGTTTATTTTAAAACATTTTTTTTTTCTCTTACATGAGAACAAAATGCGGCAATGAGTTTGATTGAGTGATTGAGATCTGTTTAAAGGTGGTAAGTCGAGCATAGAGTGCCACCTCGTCTGACTGCATCTCACACAGATATATAACAATATATTAATTAGCAAACGTTAAATGAATGATATAGCGATTTTTCCTAGAAAGATGGCGGTTTCGATGTTCAGCTCTCTCTGCCAAATAAAACTTTAAAAAAGAATAATATATAACTTTAATAAAAGGCCATTATGGTGCAAAGCATGCGACTGAAAATGCGACAGTTGTAGATTCGATTATCAATCCGCCTACTCAGCTATGTTCAGAATACAGTGTGAAATTAATGGTGATGTTATATTTTATAATAATAAATAACTCACTACTGGAGTCCGAAGCTGGTCCCGAATCTACAGATCCACCGGGACCCGGCAAAGCACACAAAGGCGGAGCAAAACCCGCTTCACAATGACAATGACCTGCAAAAATTATAAAATAATTAAAAAAACAAGCTTAAAACAGTATTTAATGGTTACTTTGGTTCTAACAGACGTTCACTCTGCGAGAATATCGATATCTCTTCTGATCCGAACACGAGAGCTGAATTTAAAGTAAATCGGACGAAAAGAAGTACATAAGTCAAAATACATAGATACATAGGTACAGGTGAGGCGGGTTCGATTCCCATTCGGGGATATGAATTAATATTTTTATTAACAAGGCAAAGCGCGCAATGCCTTAAAAATTGGGGAACCGAATGTGGGGAACGGAGTGTCTTAACACTAGGCTCTCTCTGCCTATCCTGCTATATGCAGGATGGAGCGTAAAGCTAAATAAAGTACTGTATCTTTGAAAGTTAGAATGATAAATATAGGTAAAAGTAATCGAAGTATGTTAAAAATAAAACATTTTTGTTTTATGTAGGCTGGCTACTTGGCGATCTGTTAACAAAACAATAATCCAAGATGATAGTTAATAAAACATTAATAGAAAAAAAATGCCACACCACATACTCTCTCTCTCGCACCGAAACTTGAGTGGCGCATTAAGACCATAGTGTTTTAAGTTTGTTAGGTTCCCTCTGCCCTCCCTGCTATATGCGGGATACAGCGGGAAGTTAAAGAAACACAGATATTAAAAAAATAAATTGTTACCTTCAGAATTACAAACACCATGTCCGGAACAATTGGACGGACACACTGACGTATCTTGTCTCGCTATTTGTTCTCTGAAAGCCGCTACTGACACACATCTTTGGTTTAGACACATCTGTGAAAAAAATATATATATATTACAATACAGTCAACGAATTATAGCCTCCCTGAACTCGACGGCACTCGTGTCGTCATTAAGGTTTGTGTCAAATTTTAGGCAAAAAAAGCCAGGTCTCCATTATTCATTGCAATAGAAGTTAATAAGTTACCTATAAATATAAAAATAAAATTGAACTAAATATTGTTATTAAACTTAGAAAATAAACAAAAATAATTTATACTAATACTAATTATTTATAACACTTACTCTATCATCCCCGCACTTGGCTCCGTCTGGCACCATGCCGGGGTCCACATCAGACAAGCCCAGGTCTATCATGGCTGTACGACAAGTTAGTATTGTACCTGGAAATAACAAAACATAATTTAAAAACTATTTATTCCACATTGCATAGGCTTCACGCTGTATCCCGCTCACAACAGGGTAGGCAGAGAGAACTAATGTTAACTAATATAGTGTTAAGTGGCGGAACTCAACGCTGCTTTTTGCCTCGATACCAGAGCGAAAAAATTGAAATATAAATTTAAATAAATATTTCATTTCCTCGAGTGGGGATCGAACCCATAACCAGTCGACTTTTACAGTCACACTTTGTGCCCCTGCGCCACGACTGGCCTTAAATATATATATATATATATAAGTATTCATTTTACTAAATAAAATATGTCAAAATTGGTCAGTTTCCTCTATCCCGTTATATGAGGGATACAGCGTGACAAAAAAAACAACCAGCAACAGGCATATAACTTACCATTATTGTTAATAAATACAGCTTTCAAAACAGCTACTGATTCCATACCAAACTCTAAGCGTTCATTCAAATGTTTACATTGTAGCAATCCACATAACGCGTCCTCTTTAGAACATTTGTAATAAACCGGTTGATCGCCCTTTTGATAGCCACAATTGCCGTTTCTGTAAGAAACAGATAAAAAATATTATTACTAAATATACATTTTAATAGTTTAAGATTTTCTATGTTCAAAAAAAAATGTTAATTAAAAGACCTTTTTAAAAACAAGCTTTCTAGTTTTTTTATGGTATATATAATAGTATTTTAAAAATTAAGTCCTTTCATTTGATACTCCTGTTAAGAGAGAAGTACAATAGCTTGTAATTGACCACTTTGTTACGGCAACCATTTTGTATTAACAACAATATATATTATGTATAATTATATTGTTATCAAGTTAGATTTCTTCTACTTTCTCATATGGGGGCAAAAGCAAGGGTGAAACTTTAAGAAAAAGGATATATATATTTACGGATATATATTTACGTCATTGGGTGCTGTGGAAAGACATCTGCAACGCGATCGTTATGCGTTCGATCCCAACTTGAGGGAAAAAATAAAATTATTCGAAAACTTACGAGTCCCCCTTCAAATTTGACGACATATAGCATCTAGTGTCTGACATTTCGCCCGTAGAGCCCCATAGTAGCCGACACTGATCGGTGTGCGTACGACACGACCCTGTTACGCAGTATGCCTAGAAATAAATATTTAAGGTATAATTTACCAAAAAAATATACTAATATTAGAAATATGAAAGTTTGTGAGGATGGATGTTTGTTAGAATTTCATGCAAAACCTTCAGAAAGAACGTAACTTTATAATAATATTAGGCTACAATTTATGTAAACATTTAGTATAAATTGGCTATAATATAACCATATATTTTAGCCGCCAAAGCTGCAGTTGGGTCCGTAGTAAGAAAATAAATTAAGATGTTAAGGAACCGATATGGGCACAAAATCCTTTTGGTTCAATAACACTACTTATATTTGAAATGTAGATAATCAAAAACAAAACATAACTACCTATTCAAATCATTGTTACATGTATCATATAATATTTTATAATATATTTATTATTATAACAACTCTACCTCATCGTTAGAACACGGCGTGGCGTCCATCTTGAAAACATCTTTTGGACAAAACTCGGAATAACCGCTACAGTATTCGGGCAAATCGCATTCTTTATCTGCCGATCGACACACCGTACCCGCTGATTTTGGTCGACATGTCTGATAATACAGAAATTTTAAAATTAAAACATAAAACTTTACCATTAAAGTAAAAAAAAAAATGTTTAACTGATTCAAAGTCTAATAAATTCAAAATGTATGTATCAAAATTATGCAATCATGTTTCAAAAGTAGTATATTTTAAAAAAAAGTAATCATTTCTTTTTCCCGAATAGTAAAGTTGAAGTTAAAGTCGGAGTAAAAGTCAAATAATTTTATTTAAAATCAAAAGTTACATGCTTCATTTCTTGATCGTCAAATAATCTACCACCAGTTCACTAAAGTTAATGCCACAGACCTGAGGAGGACCGGCGCAAGAACCTCAGCAAGACTTTTTTTTAAAATCAATCTTATACAAATACATATTTAATTGTATGTGACAATGATACCAATGAAACAGACTAGAGCGAACATTTCACTCTCAAACTAAATGTATTAATGAAATTACACACAACAAATGGATAACTATTTATGAAAGTACATACAAGAAATAAATATCATGAAATAAATGCATTAGTTTTAATGAAAGCCCTGAAGTTAGTCACACAGCCACCTATATGGCTGTGCAGATTAGATTTTAGAATTTTTCCAACTTTTGTTTGTTCCCTAGGGGAGAATGTGCAAAGATATAGGGCGGCCACGATTCTCACCAGCGGGTCGCAGCACTCGCCGGCAGCGCAGGTGGCGTTGGCGCGCAGCAGGCAGGCACGCGGCTGGCAGCACGAGGCGCACGCGGCGCTGGGCGCAGTGCCGCAGTCGCACTGCTCGCCCGGTTCTATGAACCCGTTGCCACAGGTCGGGGATTCGAATAGGCGTTTTGGTTTGTTTCTAGAAGGTTGATTTTTATTAGTTTATCGTTTTGGGTTTATTTTACGTTCAGTTATTATGAGTTATTAGTTATACATTTTTTTGAAATTATAGTAGTTCCCTTCTCCTGATCCCACTAACATACACAGGGTAGGTATAAATCATGTGTTAAGACAGATTTACTGCCCAAATTCGATATATTCCTCGTTGACGAGAGAACTCAACTTAACGCCCACTCGGGGAACAAATAAAAATAATTAAACAATACGAATTAATAAAACCACAAAACATACCTCAAACAATAGTCCATGCCCTTTTCAAACGACAAAGCCAAGGATCGCAAACTACAAGAGGACCAATGCGTAGGAGTCACTGACGTACTAGACGGACTCATAATACATTTCTCGTCAGGGCACTGGCAGTCTGTTTCAGTGTCGTGTTCCATACCGAAGTTGTGGCCCATCTCGTGAGCTATAGTTGTGGCCACTAAGCCTATGACTTCAGAATGATTTGTTGCTACGCCACCAGAAAATTGGTACGTGCAAATTGGGCCTTTGAGCGCTTTACCTACGACGCCGTCGTTGAATTTTTGACGTCTGTACAGAAATAATATAGGTATAATTAAATAATAACTCACAACTAATTGAGTTAAATTAATTTTTCTATTAATATATATATGTACATGAATAAACATTGTATAATTTTATATAAAAGCAATAAGTATAAAAGGCCGGGGAGTAGCTAATGTATATTTTTTGTCAATATAAATTGATAAAAATATACTCAAATCTATTTTTACAAATCAATAAAAAAATAAAATAATACTCACGTCAACAAGTGCGCATTATCATTGGGTATATCATGTACAAGTCTATTCCGTCTATAATGAAGGAAGTGAGTTAGAGTTTTATCCCCATTCTCTTCCAACTGTATTTCATCTCTTTCACTCCATACTACAACACCTACGAGTGCTATAAAAATGTTCAATGGGGCATATACCTTAAAGGAAAAAAAATGATAAGATTATTATTTATTATTAATTATATGTATACTTAAAGTTATATGTAAAAATAAATAAAATAAATCAGCTTCACGCTGTATCCCGCACACACCAGGGTAGGCAGAGGGAACATAGTGTTAAGACACTCCGTTCCCCACTTTCTGTCGAATTCTGGAGGCATTGCGTGTTGAGTGGCAGAACCCAACGCCGCGTTTGCCTCGACACCAGAGCGAAGAAATGAAAATGTAAACGTAAATAAATATTTCACTTCCTAATCCGTCAAAATGGTCTTATTTGTATATATATGTACTTACAGAATTAATAATATTAGCCACATCTTTAAGTTGTCTGTGAACTGTAGTAAGGCTTTCACCATTAGCTCTATATTCCCGATTATCCGCAACCAACACGAGCTCAACGTAACGCGACAGCTTATTGGCATTAAACGGTCCCCGCAATTCTGTTTCATCGTAGGCATCCCTTTTGTACTGAAATAGAAATGTTTAACAATTAGTAATTGAAGAAATGCAGGAAAACCTTAGATAGTGTTCATTATTTATTTTTGTCGATAATTTTTTTTAAATAATTACAAACCAGTGACCAATTCTGATAATGTTGGTAATATTGTTTTATTTATATAGAATTTTTTGAAACTTTAAATTACAGTCAGTTAAGAACAAATTCTTGATGATCAAATAAGCTTGGCAAGTAGCACTTTAAGATACAGTCACTTAAAAAATATACTAAAATAAGTTAACATTTCTACTGTGGAAGAGAAATAGCTGATCGGGTATTTTTTTAAGTCAAATTAATCACTCCATTTCTTAAAGATCGTCAAAAAAAAAAATTGTCAAGTACTGAGACGCTAGTACAATATCTTACCTCATTAGCTATAATAAACCTGTTTTTGGAAGTAACATAAAAATAAAACAAAACTTAACTAATACTGGATATCATAAATATATTATAATTTAACATATTGATAGCATTTATTACCATACCCGACTGATTCTACTATTCTCTCTGTTTTTCTCTGCCTTATATTTTTTCATGAGATCTGGATCATAGGCTGTATTATTCGTGACTCCTCCAACGTAACCGCAATGCAATTCATTATTTAAATCCGAGTGATCATAAATGTAATGTTTCGTATCTATTTCGTTGCCTGAAACACATTTTATCAATTATATTTTTGTTTTCTTTTTTTTACCTTCACGCTGTATCCCGCATATAGCAGGCAGAGGGAACCTAGTATTAAGAGACTCCGTTTGGTGCTTTTCAACGAGATTTTGAGGCAAGTGGCGCGACTCAACGCCGTGTTTTGTCTTGTTACCAACGGAAGAAAATTAAAATATAAAATAATCCTCGGAGTGGGTATCGAACCCATACCCGTCCGGCTTACAGTCACTCGCTATGCCAGTAGGTACGCCACGACCGCTTCAAGGAATAAATTAACAATAATGGGGTTCAATAGAAAAAATTTACGACCTATGCTGACTATTCATTATATGCTATAAAAGTTTCTTATTAGTTTAACAAACTATTTTACCTTCAGCAGGCTCTATATATCTCATTTGCTTGCCGTCGTGTATGATGCCTCTAACGCCGTGGCAGGTCGACAGCGCCGCCCACGAGCCCTCCTTGTCTCTCACCTTACCGTAGTACTGACATATGTCTAACTCCTGGAATAAAAGAATAGATTTTTTTTAAGCTTCATGTCGTATTGCGGATAGTACCTAGTGCTAAAGTACTCCGTAGTGGGTATCGTGCCCACAATCATCCACACTATAAAAATAATTTTAAGCGGGCAGGCGAAGCCGCAAGCGGGTCAACAGTATTTTGAATAATCAAAATTAACTGTTTTGGTAATTTAACGTTACTAAACTATGTTTATATAAATAAATTATTGTTCATGTCATATTAGAATTTTATAAAATTAAATAATTCCCAAAGCAACTTTTAATCCACAATCTTTTATAACTACTTCTACTATAAAAGCATTTTCAACTGCGTCACGATAGTGTATTTATATTTGGCTTATAATACTTCAAATTGGATATTCAATTGGAGCGACATTCATGGTTAAACTCGTGTCCTCGTTCTGGACTCCCATATAAAGCAGCACTAGCAGCAGACTTATTGAATAATTGCAAGGTTTAGAAAACCTATATGCAAATTAAGATTGAAATTTTTAAATTTGTACTATACAGATTTCACTAATTATAATAATGAGAGGAAGATAATGGCAAACAAGTATTAGATATATGAGATTAAAGAGGATGTACCTACAATTGTATATTATCTCAAGATAATGATTATAGTACCCGTTGTATGATTCATAGATGTGCAATGCATTCGATTCGAAAAGCAAACTAACAGTGTACCTTGGGGCGAAAATATCATTTATTTAGCCTCATGCTGTACCTATCCTCCAGGGTGACCCGAGAAAACATAGTGTTAAGACATTCTGTTTTTCACTTCTAGAGCCGAATTCGACACAATACGTTTTTAACTCGCGAACTCAATGCCGAATTTTTTCTTCCCAGAGCGTGAAATCGAAAATAAATAATTCGCCCGAGTGACAATCGAAACCACGACCATCGCGATTACACTCGGGTGCTGTTCCATTGCAGTTGAAATTTAGTTGAATAATCTGGCTGCATACAAAGTTTTTTAATACTTTAGTGTTATTAAACCGGACAGAACATTGTTAAACTAGTGCTGTCTGTATCCTATCCAAACAATTAAGAGTAAAATAACCCACCTCAACAGTAGGTTTATGTAGTATAGTCTGTCCATCCTTCTGATAGCTGAGGACATGGTCTCCGGCTATCAGGTCGGTGTTCAATCGCAGGTCCAGCACATGCGGCTCCCCGTCTATGTCTATCGTCATCGTCACCTCTGGATGATGCAAACCATCCTGGAATTAGAAACACATAGATATAAATTATTTAAAGCTTCACACTTTCTCGCATATGACAGTATAATTATGTAGAATTGGTAGCGACAAGACACTCCGTTCCCAACTTTCTATTATCTACTCGTAACTAAAAAACTAAATGATCATTTATTTTTTTTCAAGTATATACAAACTTTATTTTTTAAATTATCCCAGAAATAACATGGTGGAAAAGAAAGAAACATAAAATAATAAAAAAATAGTAAAAGCGTAATAAGTCTAAAGCACATAATAATAAAGTATTAGCTCAGTTTCCTGTAACAATTTCCCATGTTATGACGTTGGTATTACCACCGCCGGTATACAGTCGACACCATAATTATTTCAATTGCTCTTAGAAATGTTTCCGAAGAATATGAACGAGAAAATTAAAGAAAAAAATGATTCTTTTAGTTTCATAAAAAATAGCAAGATAGGCACAGGAAACCTAGTGTCACAATTTCGTGATATTGCGTGTTGAAAAGAACTTAATCCCCTTTTCTATATGTCCAGAGAATGGAAATGGTAATAATTTATTCCCCAAAGTGAGGAACGAACTTACAACCATTGCGTTTAAAGTAAAATGCATTCAAAGTAGTAGTTACTTTGGTAAGGACGATAGTGGGATCGATTCTAACTCGGGGGAATAAATTATTTAATTTAATATTTCATTTCCTCGCCCTGGTAACAAGACAAAACGGGGCGTTGAGTTCCGCCACTCAACGCCCCGCAACGCAACACCTCAAGAATACTTTAATCAGTATTTACGTAGAAAAAAGGAAAGTGTTGACTACTAAGAACGACGCCTAGCTATATTAATATTTATTGATGGCAACACTAAAGAATATATCTAATACGTATTTCCAATCACGTATAATGTTTTTAACCGTGAACCTAACCACAAGCGCGACTCGCGATTAGAATGTGTCATATATGAGCAAAACACTTCCGCATTGTACAAATATCTACGGGTGAATATTAGAATTTTTCTCCAAACGAATAGAATAGGAAATAATTTATTACAATATTTTTAATATTGATGCAATATATAAAAGGGGAAGTTCCCACTGACTGACGTACAGACGCACGCACAGCAGTAACCGCTGATGGTAGAAACGTGAAATGTGGACAGATGTTATTTTTAATAATTATTCAAATGTAAACGCGAGAATTGTAGATTCGATTCCGGTTAAATATTTAATATTTACATTTCCTCGCTTTGGTAACAAAGGGCAAGGCACGACGTTGAGTTACGCTAGTCAATACGTAATGTCTCGAAAATGGGCAGGTGCCTGGAAAACGGAAAGTCTTAATATTAGGTTTCCTCTACCTACCCGCTATAAGCGGAATACAGTGTGAAGGTAAAAAAAACCAAGAAATATAATTTACTTTATCAGTTCAATCACACATATTCCTGATACCACAACTGGCTATATAAGTAAAGGAATGAAGCTGGGATGCGTTTGATATAGGGAACTTGTAACTTGTGTTGTTGATCATTCCTTTTAGGGAAACCTGGTGAGTTCGTATATAGTGGAAATAACGTAACATTTATAATGAGATAAAACTTGTTGTCTATGGCCAATACTGATTTATAGTGTAATTTAATAAACATTTTTTTCGTTGTATCCCGCATATAGCGGGGTTGGCAGAGAGAATCTGATGTGAAGACGCTTCGTTCTTCACTTTCCGCTCATCATCAGACATTGGTTGGACATGACTGGCGAAACTCAAACCACGCTTCCTCTTTTCACTGCGCCTAAATAAGAATAATTTATTTCTCCTAATCACATGCAATATCTTGAAAATATTGCTATGTGATTGTCTAAATAATTCTTCTCTCTATCTAATCTGCTATGTTACATTCATATAAATATGATGAAATGATTTTAATTTTATTCTTTCCTTCCAGCTTCATGCAATAAAAGCCTTGTTTCTTCATTTTAATAACTATATGAGACGACCATGACTCACGGTGCCACCACTACAGCCCGAGATACCTAATACTTATTTCGATTCGGAATCCCAACGGTTGTAAAACAAATTAAATCTGCTATTGTTCCATTAAAGGATTCATTGTAAAAGGGATACAGCATCCATTGTTGAGATTTTATTTACATCTTTTCTTAGTTTTCGTGTGACGCTTTTTGTATCTTGTTGCGTTTTTATTTCTTTTTCATATAAAAAAAATGGTTTTAAACGTTGCAAGGCATGTAATCAGTTAATAGATTTGGCATATGAGGTTCATAAAAAAACATATTTGGCCTATTTATTTTTTGTGCCATTCGTAAGTTTTTTGCTGTTTTCTTGGCACAGTGACAGTACCCTACCCTGCTATATGAAGGATACAGCCCGAAACTAAAGGATGCGCTTGAATTCTTGACATTATGTATTGATACCGCACTTTCTCGTACCAGAGCATGGAAATGAAAATAATTTTAAATATCATTCCTGGTAATAGTTAGCTGTTCCACTGCGTTCCTAATTGAACAATTTATAAGCAAAGACGAAAAATGTAGTGATAAATCACTGAACTATACAACATTAGCGTATATAATACTTTTCACACGGCAACGTTACGGTACAACTCTCATTAACAGCAAAATACCGATAAGAAGTGTTACAATTGCGATCGAACAATTTCTTAATAATACACGTGAAACGTACTTACTTGGTGATATCTTTTTGCTTATAGAAATAGAATGAATTGTTCCTATAACGTGACGTGTTGAACGTGACTTGTATGAACTACTTACACCAAGCTTATCTTAAAATAAATTTTAATATATGTATGTATTTCTTGCGTAAAAGTTAGCTTAGTAATAAATGATTTTGTCTCTAGGTACTATTTGGTAAGAACTCCTAGTTCTTGTCCTTACAAATATATATCCATACCTATATTATAAATTCGAAAGAAACTCTGTCTGTGTCTGTCTGTCTGTCTTTTACGCAATTAGGGCCAAACCGCTAATTTAATTGTGATAAAATACTCATATAGAGATACTTTAGGGTCTCGAAATGACCATAGGATACTTTTACCTCATATTTGTAATATTATCGATACATATCAATATTTTATTAAATATTTATTAATTTGACATGCAATTTATTCCATGTTAATAACAACCGTCGCTAAGCAACTACTTGCAAAGTTTGTTGTTAGAAAACGTCACCCAAAATGAGCTTGCGTAACGCATCTCTCTATTGAAAACTGAAAATAACTTCATAAATATATTTAATAAATATTCGTATAGTTCAAGCGGGCCTAGCCGCGTTCGGGTCCACTAGTAATATAATATATAAATTAAATCCGCTGAATTACGACTTCAAGCATTTATCTTGTATAAATGCCCGAATAGCTGTAATATTATTTATATTGTATTTCTTGAGATTACAGCATTCAATCAAATAAACTCAGCCTTAATAATATTAGTATATCTACATATATAGTATAGATATAACGTTACTTTCAATGTCCTACACAGAAATAGCCCTATTGATTGTCAACATCCGGCAGGGTCTCAATGAGATATTCTAACGTTTACTTTGCTCCTTATCTATAGATATCGTATGCATTAAGATTTGGAATTATTGTAAGTTATTTCTGTTATATTAAAATTATACTCATATTATACCTACTTACTTTAATAACGTGGTTAAGCACAAAACTCGAAAAATATATTAAATAAAACAAAAAAATATATATTTTAGTTGTATGGAAAATATAAGGCTACCTGTAATCTTTGCAATGTAATCTTCCTTCCTTATCATTTCATAATACCCCTCTTATCATAAACATTAGGTTAACGAAATCTGTAGAGTCCTTTCACTTCTCTTTTACTTATACCCAAGCGCAACCCATAGTTGTGAACAAGAAACCCAGTGTGACATTTTTTGGTCTTCATTAACCATGGAACTTGATAGTAACCATTTTTACGAGAAAGCAAAATCGCTTTATAATTGAGCTACATCCCGACTCGCACTTGGCCGATACAAGATGCCTGAGTCCACAAACTTTTTAAAAAGCTGGATCATCTCTACCAACATAATTCAAGTAAGAAAGAAAAGGAAAACATATCCGCGGGAATCAAACTCGTTACCTGCGACATTGAAATGCTAACTCTTTATCCAGATGACAATTTACTTACGCTTAATACATAGAGGTCGTCGTGGCGCAGCGGCACAAGAGTGTGACTGTAACGCGACGGTTGTGGGTTCGATCCTCACTCGAGGAAGTGGAATATTTATTTACGTTTATGTTTCCTTTTATTCGGTCTGGTGTCGGTGCAAAGCGCGACGTTTAGTTCTGCCACTCAACACGCAATGCCTCCAGAATTCGGCAGAAAGTGGGGAATGGAGTGTCTTACACTAGGATCTCTCTGCCTACCCTGCTGTGTGCGGGATACAGCGTGAAGCTGATATAATACATAATATCAATGGCATCATACGGATGATTACAACATCTTGTTTTGTAAGGCTAGACGAATGCTCTATAAAAATAAATGCCAAAATTAGTCTTGGCATAATGTTAAGTAATGTTTAAGGTCGCTGTAAGCTTCCGGTGGCCGCTCTAATTGTTTTATTTTTTTTTATGTTTCTGTTATTCTTTTAAGTTAACATAAATGTTAGTGTATTCGCGAAAAAACTATGAACGATGCAAATAAGCATTTTGATTCAATTATAAAATTAGACAACCAATTAACTGACGGATTATGTACATAGCAGGGTAGGCAGAGGGAACCTAGTGTTAAGACACTTCTTTTTTACAAGAACGTCCAAGTAAGAAGTTGATTTATCTGGATGTTATATTTATTTATAAATACAAATACAACTTGGGATAGGGTCGGACCTCCGGCTAAGAGGTATAATATCAGGACACTAGTATTGATTACCTTTCACCTTTAGAAGGCCTCTTTTATATTTATAACTCTCCAATTTATAACATAAAAGGTTTTATAACTTCTATAGACACATTCAAATATGTAAACATACAATTCAAATGTGTAATTATAAATTATAGGTTTACTATATTAAGACTTCATCAGCCTCACAAATTTTGAGAATTACGCAGACTGACTCTAGTGAAATATTCTTTTCATAAACCTACACCCAAGATAAACTACAGGGGAAATTAACGATACGTTTTGTGTATCACAGCGGAGAAATAAAAATATTTACTTGTTCCAGGAATCAAACCCAAAACTATCGCGTTTACTGTCCCACCCAACCAGGGTGCGGTGGCCTCATTATTTAAAAAAATATATAAAATAATTGCAATAATTATAAAATAATTACGTAATAAAATTTATTAACACTTAAAAATATTATATAAACGGTGGTAATATAAAATTTCTAAGTATATGTATATCATATTTAAATAATATTATGAGTATTATTATCAGTTATATCATATAATTAACATAAATATATCGTTTTACTGCTTGATGTATTTTGAATTTAGGTCAACTTTACCCAATTGTATTTAAATAATTATGTTCATTATAAATATAAGAAATTATTTAAACAACTTCAATGCTATTGTGATACTATCTGGGTACATTTTTCAACTCCTCGTATCACACTGTATCCCGCATATAGCAGGGTAGGCAGAGGGAACCTAGTGTTAAGACATTTCGTCCCCCATTTTCTGCCGAATTCTGGAGGCATTGCGTGTTGAATGGCAGAACTCAACGCCGCGAATAAAGTACATTCTAAGATTAAATGAAAAACAAATTACCGTATGTCTTGTAGTAGAGATCTCCCTTTTCGTTCTCGCATGATGGACGGTGGGTTGCACGAGCTTAAATCGACTGAATTCATTTGCGGGACTACCTAAAACAATAGAAATTAAAAATTATTTTTGATAGTAAGTAAGGCTCTATCATAAGAAAAAATCTTAAGGAAATATGACAAAAATCTATATTAAGTAGGTATTATACAAACATTTTTACTATACAATATAACCTATTATAATTATAAATTAATTATTTTTAACAGTATAAAAAAAATCACTCATGAACAAAATATACGAAAACCTTATTAACTTGTTAACACTGTGTTTTATATTTATAAAACTTAATTTTTATTTTTTTGCAATAATTGTACTTCTTTTAGTTTCCAGCTTCTTTTTTACACTATTACCCGCACATAACAGGCTAAGGGGACCTGAGAACCTAGTGTCTCGACACTCCGTTCTCATTTATACATTTCCGTTCCCTACTTTTAAATGTATATTTACAAATATAACAAAGTTCCGCAGTTCGTATAGGAACAAAAAGAAACGGAGAGTATTTAATGTTTTATAATCAACAAAAGCGAGGTTACGTGCTACAACTAGGGTTATATTATAGTAATAATATAGTAATTGATTGTAAATCGTAAAAGGATTTACGATCAATTTACCTTAACAGATATAATAAAAATGTTATTAGTCATTTTTTAAATATTTCATACTACTGTTTATTTATAAGCATGAATCTAAAGAACGTATTAAATTCCATACAGTTTAATGAGAATTTGTTTATATAGATAGTATTATTCCGCATAATTTGATCATGACTACAGGAAAATGTACAGGAAATGCACTACAAAATATATGTATAACAAAGCCAATAATACCAATAAGACCTTCGTTAATTATGATAAATATTATAATTAAAATATGATGAGCAATAATATGAAATAAACATATTTTTTAAGCTTCACGTCGCATCCCGAATATAGGATGGTAAGTAAATGGAACCTGGGAACCTAGTATTACGACACTCTGTTCCCTATTAAGACACTACCGTTACCCACGTTCTGCCAAATTCTTGAAGCATTGCGTGTTGAGTGGCGGAACTCGGTGAATTCCATGAGTGAAAATCGAATTCATATACCATCGCCTCAGAATTCTAATATTTGTTTATAACTTATGTATTAACGGAAAATGAACCGCATAGATAGCTTTATTTATGTAAAAATAAAGCTAAAAGTAGTCAACGTGGATTAGAATTTGGCGGTTAGAAAGTTGTTTTTATTGTAAACTTCCGGTAAAGAAAGTATTTTAAATTCTAATATAATTAAATATAATTAAATCTGAAATATATAAATGTATTTCTTTACTTAATTTTAAATATACGAATCAATTTGTTTCTTTAAAATGAGCGTTGACTGGCACTCAACAAAATTATTAAACATTTTCTTTACATTACAATTAAAATTTCTTGATCTATTGAATAAAGATAATTTGGTACAAAAAAATTATCAGTATCATTATGGGTTTATAATATACCTACTATAACGACTAATTAAAACCAACATAAATAATAAATAAAAACATATTAGATAATATTTAAATTTCTATATTAAAATGTTACTTAACTAAAAGGATCCTTTAAAACACTATCTCGCTAGGTGAATCCTATTGAAAATAACAAGAGATTTCCTCATCAACTAAACTGCGGACGAATGTGTGTCGCGCATTGTCAACTAGGATGGCAAATAGACCTTCCTGGCATTAGTAGTAGGTAGAGAGAGACTTACTTGTCACTTCTTTTTGTAATATTCATTCTTATCTACACGACTGATTCACGGCTTTTCACATATAGCAGTCCCGTCCAAATTATCGAGATATTGCGTGATGAGTTGCGGAAATCAACGCCGCGGTTTGATTCGTTTTGTATTTCTATTTTATTGTTCTTATAAAGGACGAAGTAATTAATATCGCTTTAGTCATAAATGTGCAATTTCTAAAGGTAGTATTAAAGAATGGAAATTGATTATAGTCAGGTCATTATTTTCTACGAAATTTTAAAAGATCATATTAATAATAATCATAATTTCATCAATATGACACATACAAGTAGACAAAATAATATTACTTTTAAACAGACTTAGATTAGTCTTTAATTTTTGAGCAAGGCCGGTAAAGCACTTGCCTCGATTGTTTGTGTAGGTACATAAGTGCACTCTACAGATTACTCAACTCAATTCTACTCTACTTTTCTAATTTTATTTTATTTTTGTCATTTCATTTATGCTATAATTTTCTTTTTCTGAAAAACAAGTAAAAATGTCCAAAAACTGTAAGAAACATCGCTTTCAAAATCCGTTAAAAAATCATTAAACAATTTATTATGCTTTGCAATAATACATACTGTTACAACTATAACAATACCACCGTTAGTTAATAGCTAGATCGATGACCGAGCAATTGCTTAATTTGTCTCATCAGCTCGGCCAGCCGTATAACCGCATGTGGCGAACATTTCGGACATTCCTTCATTTAGACATCATATGAAATACCTACAAATATCTTATATTATTACATTATTTACTTAGCTGATGCCGTCGTTGCCAAGGTTGTGACTGTAACACGACGGTTGTGGGTTCTATCCCCATTCGAGGGAATGAATTGTAATTTATTAACATTTTAATTTGTTCGCCCTGGCACCAACGCCGGCGTTGACTACTTCCATTCAAGATGCAATACCTCAAAAAAATCGGCGATTAGCGGGAAACGGAGTGTCTTAGCTCTAGGTTCCCTCTGCCTACCCTGCTGTGTGCGGAATACAGCGTGAAGCTGATTTATTCACTTAGACACGAGTGATAATGTAAAGAATTATTATGTATAGTAAAGGAATATGATTTTTTTGATTTCTCGCTGTATCCCGCATATAGCAGGTTAGTTAGAAATAAACTAATGCCAACACTTCGTTCACTGTCCATCCGAAATCAAGACATTGTGTGTTGAATGGCGAAACTCAACACCGCATTTCACGTTACCAGAGCAGAGAAACGAGAATAATTCAATCCTTCGTGTGGGAATCGAACCTAAAACTATCGTTATTTACATTCAGATGCACTACAGTATAAAACAAAAAAAAACTAATTTTCATATTTAGACCTACCAATATATTATTCTAAATATTATAATAGTTTCGTTGTTTGAAACGTGAAATAAGGACGTTTAACACATAAACACAAGTGCATTGCCACACGCGTTGCTTTTCGGCAGTAGGTACAGTTATGAAGTGGCCCACTTAGTTATTTATAGCGAGTTTTTGCGTATCATTCTACCATTGTTTTGTCTCCATATGTTATTTTAAAGAAAAAAAGTATACCAGCTACTGTAAATAAGTAAACACAATAGAGTGATATATCACTACGTCTATTTTAAAATCTAAATAAATTAAATTGTAATTTATCAACTTCCAAGTTGGCTGAAAGCGTTCTTTTATAGCGAAATCTTCCTTTGTGAACAAAATGTTTGGAATGTTTTTTTAATGTATTTTAGTACAATAAAGAATATTATATAAGTTATCCGCCATCTTTTAATTGAATAATAAATTTCACCAAAACCTATTTAGCATTTCTCATTCAGAATACAATATAACGAAGCCAAAATTCCTTGAAACCAACTAATATGAACATTTATTTCATAGGAAACAGCATGGGCATGACTAGAACACTCAAGGAGTATGCAAAATACTTGCGAAAGGCGTACGGAGCCGACAGGAAGCAGGGCGGTGTGTCAAAACTAACCCGAATACTGGTCTATTAATAGTGACGTTACGTCGATATATACCAGTGAGATCTGTTGTAATATTAAATTTTATTTATTGATGTAAACAAAAGGAAAAAAAATAATATGAGGCAAGTCGTGGCGTTTAGTTCCGCCGTTCACCACGCAATACCTCCAGAATTCGGCGGAAAATGGTTAACGGAGAGTCTTATCAATCAATTTGGTTAAACCTACCCTGTTATGTGGGGGTTACAGCCTGAAGCTGGATTGATACTGTATTAGCAATAACAAAAAGCATACCAATAAATACTTCTGTAATATATATTTATACTGATTACAAACTATAAATAAAATCAAAAGGTTGTTTGTTGATTTCCTTATGGTCTTTCAATACATAAATTTTGTCCGAGTTTGTTTATTATCAATTTCATTTATCGTTTTCGAAACTCTTCGTTCTCCACTTTCTGCCTAAATCCAAGACATTGCGCTTTAAGTGGCGAAACTCAACGCCGCGTTGTTACAAGAACGGGAAAACAACAATAATCCGCTGCATCGTATGGAAATGGAACCCATAACCATTATATTTACAATAAGACTTGCCACAACTGGGCTACAACGGTGTTACTTAATTATTTAATGTAGAGTGAAACGTAAAAATATGTAAATAAGACATTAGGACATAATAAAGTAGACTATAAAACCGGTCAAGCGCGAGTATCGTTCGTTGACGGATTATAAAATGAGATAATAACAATATTTGCAACAAATAACACTTATATTTTAGTATCAATTTGGTTTGTTTTTAGCTTCAACCTTATTTGCATATAGCAGGATAGGCAGGGGAATTTAGGACGTGTTGATAAGCGGAATTCAACGCCACGCTTTGCTAACCAGATCAGAGTGAGCAAATAAAAAAATGGACCAATTAAGAATCGAACCAGCAACCATTTACAGTCGGTCCTACTGCGCCAGAGTAACCTCATTATTATTTTTAATACTAATTATTACAATTGAAAATGTGTGAAAATATTTAATTATATTCATTTATAATTTGCAATATCACTAAACTAAATATTATCACGCTTCATGATTATGATCAAAACTTTACAGCTATTGTATGACACGTTATGCTGTATTCATAAATAGAATATTTAAATATTTGCTTTTTGAATATAATATAAAATATTTAAAATATAATATTTAACTTCCATTTCTTCGTTCGATTCGTAAAGCGCGGCGTTGAGTTCCGCCGTTCAACACGCAATGCCTTCAGAATTCGGCGGAAAATGACAAACGGAATGTCTTAACTCTAGGTTCCCTCTACCTAACCTGCTTTGTGCGGGATACAGCGTGAAGCTGAAAAAAATATAGTAAAAAAAGGAAAGAAAAAAAAACAAGAACTAAAATCTATTCATCTTAAACAGTTTCCCCACAGGTTGAGCTCATAACACGTGATTTACGACTAACGGATTAAGCTTTTATCTTAACGGGATTTACAATGATAAAGAAACGCGACATGTACTTATTTCATAGCTTATTCAAAACATTGAAAGTAAAGACTGTACAAATCTAATTTCCAGTAATTTATTTACTATATTTAATATTGTAAAATTCTATGTCAAATTTTGGCAAACACGATTTTTTGGAATTCACTCACTCATATAAATAAAAAATTGAAGCGGCATTTGAACCTGCACATCTTGGAAACGGTCCAAGTGCGTTTCCTAAGCGTAGAATAAAACTTAAAAAATGTAAAAAACCATAAAAAAAAAAAATCCTATCCTTACATTTTCATTCAGTTTTGATTCAAATGCATCAACTAAGTACTTCATTATAATAAATGTAAGCCATTCATAATACATGCAATGACCAAGTTTTAACATTATAAAGCGAGGATGCACTGATCCATGTCTGTGACGAATAGGGTTGGCTAAAATTAAATATTCAAAATATGAGATACGAATAATATTAGTTAACTAGACTATTAGCTGTTTTGTAACATTTTCAATATAATAAAAAATATAGAAATGTTTAAATTTTATAGTTTTTCTCTACAAAGTACAATTATTTACTCAATAATGTTAACTAAATAATAATTTTAAGTAAAAAAAACAAAGCAATTAAAAGAAATTGCATCGAAATTTACTGTAGACCGACGTTCGATATAAAAACATTTTTTTAACTTCAAGCTTCAGCCCTATAGTCCCTACATTGGAATATGCACATACAATATAGCTACTAAACTTTAGACGACCAGCCAAGCTTATCAAATGCATTTTATCAATCGAACAATAAACGTACTTACTATTCAGATTATAAGCACTTTATTCGTATGGCATATGTTTTTTCGGTCTGGTAATTACGTTATCGATTTCACATGTGAATGTGAAGAAAAACAATTGTATTTATATAAGAGACCCGCCCCTATTTCACACAAATAAGATTCACACACAAAAAAAATATAATTTAAATAAAGTTTTATAAAAATTAACTTGTATATACACAAAATCTCATAATATTATTATTTTTTAAATAAATATTGAACTAGGCTTTATATTCGATAATTTTAATATGTTTTATTACTTAATGCAGCTTATACAGTAAAGATCTCAGAAAAGATGACATTAGTATAACTTACAACTAGAATGTTAATAAATTTTCCCAATTTTATGAACATACTAAGCGGCTTCTAGAGTCTTATGGTGGAAACCATACAAAAATCCATATCAAGTAACGGGAAAGCTCAGTGCGCTAAGTAAGTTTATTTAATATATTTTTTTTAGCTTCATGCTGTATACATAGGGGATAAGTAGAGAGAACCGGGGAAACCAAGACACTTCGTTCCCATTATGAAGACTTCCATTCCCCACTTTTCGCCAAATTTTGGAGGCATTGCATCTTGAGTGGTATAACAAAACGCCACGCTTCGCCTCCTTACCAGAGCGAGGAAATTAAACTATTAAATATTTAATTGCCTCGAGTGGGAATCGAATCCACAACTTGTGGCTTGTGACCACGACTGACCACAACTTTAATTAGTTATACTCGTAGGTATTATAAACTAAAGCGTAATATATTTTTTGCGTGTGTACTGCCAATACGCCTGAAGGAAAACCAAATAGTAAAAAGCTGGACGACCTGCTTTATTTTTATGATGATTCACAAGATCCAGAAAAAAACAAAGGTATAATATAGGTATACCTCTTTGCAACATACCTAATATAAAACTATGGAGACGAATACATTCTGTAGTTCTTTGTTGCAACAGAAAGAAACAACTTTAAGGCCTATTAAGGTATAATGTATTTCTAAAAACTACAGAAAAACCATTTTTATTTAAAATTAGCTTTTATCTGCGTAAAAAAAATAAAAAAATTCCATCATCAGACAAAAATTAATTCCTGAGAATAGCACTTTTAACCAAACAAACTCTTTGGTTATATTATTATATTTTTAAATAAAACCTATTAAAATTAAATTTAATATAAATAATATACAGTTGAACACAATTTTAAAAAACTAACATAAAACAAACACAACCTAACTTAGTTCTCGTCAAAGTGAAACGGACGACATTTTTAAACATGCCCCCAAAGCATCGAGGTAAAAAACCCATCTGATGCTCCTTTTTTTTCCTACTACGACGCCATGACGCACAGTGACTTCCTTCCATTGTGAGAATTTTAGTATTATAAATGCGGTGTGTGTTCCCTCATTATGCTCGTTTGTTGGACTTGTGTAGGTAATAAATGGTGGTGGAAGTGTGTTAATGAAACTTGCTTGAATACGTCTAAAAGTAAATTTATAAAATTTTGTTATGAAACATTGTTAAAGTTTGTAAAATTCGTAGACCTGCAGGCAGGTTTTTTAAAGATTTCAAGAATCATAGGAGTCATTCATTTCAAAATTAAAAACATTACATGCTGGTGGCGCTGCACCTCCATGGTGCCTAGGATGTTATGGGTTCCGTACCCAAAGGCAAAGATGACAACCTATTACTAAAACTTCGCTTAAGACTGCCTGTCTGTCTGTTCATAGGTATCTCATGAACGGTGGTATTAGGACCAATCACCAATATAACAACAAATACAAAAAAAAGGGAAAAATAAATATTTAAGGCGGATTAACACTTGACCCGTTTTTGATATATAAAATCCTACAAGAAATTCGAACATAGATTCATCGAATACAATCAAAATCATCATATCTGCACGAGTGACGGTGGCTTAGAACTTACAAGGACGTACAGTAAATATAATAGTAATTACAGTATATTTTTTTATATACTACAAGGTCAGTTGGTTATAGCTGCTTTCTCTCATAACGATTATGCAGTAAGAACCTGCCGACTATAGCTTACGCAAGGTAAAACTCGGTGATCGAGTTTTATATGGACTGTTTCTATAAATGTAAGAGTCCTTTATATATCTTTGTAATAAAGAATAGATTAATAAATCACTAGCTTATAAAGAAAAGTAGTTGGCAGTCTTTAGGTTAAAACAATTATGCATTTTGTATGCCCAAGGCTTTGCGAGGCAGGTAGAGAAAACTTTTTTATCTGGGGGTATTTACATTGAAAATCAGCTATACTACCGTCTGGTTTCAATATATTTTTTATTAAAAGCAATTATCTTTATTCAATTCGAATGCTACACTTTTATAACTAAGCTGCCTTTAAACTTTAACAAAATACACAATATTAACAAAAAAAGAGTCCCTCAAATTCAAAGAAACACCAGCAAACAGAATTTACCGTTTCTTTCTTTCGTAAAAAAAAATAGTTTAACATAAAATATTCTTAAACTTGAACATTTGTACCGATAGTTCTATTTAACTAAATTTCTGTGACAGCATTACCAATTCCTCACAAACTGGACCATTGCTTAAGAGTCAGAGCACAGAGGAGATAAAGGAACCGTTGTCGAACCCAAATGCAAATTGCAAACTACAATACGCGTGTGACAACCTTAATCGTACTTAACGCTTAGTGACTTGGTATATTTGAATGACTGTTGAAGGGTAAAATTGAAATGTTGCCATAATGTAAAATTTTGTGAAATAGCTATTGTGGTTTGTAAATATGACAAATATAGTTTTTATAAAATAAATAAATCAGCTTCACGCTGTATCCCGCACACAAACAGGGTAGGCGAAGGGAACCTAGTGTTACGACACTTCGTTCCCCATTTTTCGCCAAATTCTGGAGGCATTGCGTGTTGAGTAGCGGATTTCACGCCACGCTTTGTCTCGATACCACAACGAAGAAATAAAAATATGAATATAAATAAATATTACATTTCCTCGAGTGGGGATCGAATCCACAGCCAATGAAGAATATGAAGTACCTTACAGACAATGAAGTCTTCATTATATTATATTAATTGTGTAAACAAAAGGAAATATACTTATTTATATTTATATGTAGAAACAATGAATAATTAAAGGCTAGTACATAATTGTTTCAATTTCTAAGTCACGCTTGGTGGACGTTACAGCTGACCTGCTAAGGATAGTCACGTTCAATTGAAATGCTTTCTTTGTTTTCATTTTTTGTATACATTATTAGGACCTTATACTTATAAAATAATAGTATTTAGCGTTACTTCTTGTTTAACTGAGATAAGTGAAGATAACAACGGTATCACTAAATAAGCTTGGTTTATATTTTATACTAGCGACATTTATTTATTTACTTTAGTAAATGGAATTGCTTGGAACAGAAACGTTAGCGTAAATGTGGTTTTTTTTTCGGGGGAAATTTTGATAGAAAATTTTCTGGGGTGTGCATCAGATTATTCTGGAGTGGGCACGGCCCTGACATTACCCCTTTTACCTACGCATATGAGTAGAGTGTATTTACTACAATTCGCTACTATATAATAAATATAAAACCAACATTTACTATTTAAATGAATAAATAAATTAGCATAAACAATAAAATAACACCAACACAATAAAATTTTTTTAAGCATAAATTATAATACAACTTCGGCCACCGGGCCATTGGGCGTACCTATACAAACAAGGAAAACCCCATCAAAATAAATAACTTTAAATATAAAATCAAGGTAAACTATCAATTTACGAAACGATTCATTATCTCATATAATATGTTATCTATGAATCTTCATATGAATCACCTGTACACATTGTTTGAAACAAGTCACCTACATAAGATTAAATAGAATTTTCTCAAGTCTAAGAAAAATATAACAGTTGTGGGAAAAATGTGAGTCACATTTGCTCACGTGTTATCATTATGTTTATGCAAGCAATTACACCTTGTTGTTTACGTTATACGAGTATATTCTTTTATTTGAACCTATACATAGTTGAATATTAATACTACAAGTAAATGAAAATCTTTATCATATACATATCTATACTATAACTTATTTGTAACACACAATGTTTCTTACGGAGTGTCTTAACACTAGGATGCCTATGACTCTGTCTATACTATAAATACGACAAATAATGATATAGCTAGTAAATAGTATCTTATAGAAGTATATAGCTATACATATTATTGATAATTTATAATTTAAATCAGCAACAGTCTATTTCATACAGGCTTTGCCTTGTTCCCAGAGCGAGAAAATGAAAATAGGTAGTTCATTTTCTTTTTCTCTCGAACCTACAACCGTGACGTCTACAGTCAGACGTTGTGCCGCTGCACCACAACGACCTCTGATAATATAGGTATTTCCAAACAAATCAGGTTTTTTAAGGTCATCACTTAATATCCTTAAGGTCTTTAGGCGTATTTACTACGGCATATTCATATAAGAAATATTTAAGAAAGGCAATTGGTGTACAAAATAATATGTATGAAGTATACTATAAACAACATGAGAAGTAAATTTAATTTCTAGAAATATCTTATCTTAAAAAAAACATGTTTTTGTTTGTTAACTATTTATTTTGAAGCAAATATTTTGTAAAACAGTGATTACCTCTATCTTGGCATGCGTGAGGACTTCTTAATAATGCTCTAGTTTATAGATAAGACGTGCATTGAAATGCCAAAAAGTAGAAAATACGGTTAAATTTGATACAGTTAGATACTATTGAGGTAGACTAGTACTTACTTTACGCTATTTACTTTAATCGTTTCAGTGCATATAATTCTGCAAATTGCAAACAAATATAACAATATGTATTGTATCAATATTTTGCTAAACTTATTAAATTATTATAATAAAAAAATATAAAAAGATAATTAATATATTATCTCGGTATCTCGACTGGCTGTAAGCGTTACGGGCTTCGATTCCTGCTTGGGGGAATGAATTATTTTCATTCCTCCGCTCTGGTATCAAGACCAAACGCAGCTTACGAGTTCCGCTATGCAACCCGCAATATCGTTGGTAGAAAGTGGACCACGGAGTGTCTTAACACTAGATTTCTCTAGTCTACCCTACCTTACGCGGGAAACAGCGTGAAACTAAAAAAAAATTGTCAATATTTAAAGGTAAAAAATTCGCTTGAAAAAATCACCTGCCCGGCAACAGCTGTGGTAGTTCCGTAATGAGTCAGACTTGGACGCCGGCGAAACTTGTACCGTATTAAGAAATCGATAAAGTTCATTCATATACATATTACGTATAGGTATAACGTAATTTATAGAGCCAGTTAATTAAAGGCTGTATGTATTAAAGTTTAAACTAGTTTACAATTAAAAAATATATATAATATCTTCCTTATATGATAAGTTAAGATATTATATGGTGTAAGTCCATATTCTACGACTAGTCCATATTTAGGGAACTTCATACTCTAAATAATAAAGTAAAGATAATTTTCTATTAATGAAACAATTTCTTTTTATATCTATAGATAAACAATTCAGATAAAGAAACAAAATAATAATAAAATAAGAAGGGTGCGACTTTTATTACCAATTATGTTTATCCCCATCCATTTATTTATAAGGGCTAATCGTATTCGCATGTTCTCCATTCAAAGTGACGTTAGAACACAGCATCTGACTAAAAACTAATAGAAGGAATAAATTGTTTATAAAAATCGCTACGTTGAGTTCCGTCACTCCAACTATGTGTTGAAGATGGACGGCAAAAGTAGTGAATGAATTGTGTTTTTAGCTCTAGGTGATTCATTCATTTAACAAAATTCTTGTAGTTATACTGTGAAAAATACTCAATTTTAAGCAAAAAACTAGTAGAAATATACGCGATTCCAAATGCACATATCCCTCGCTAACTGCGAACTGTGGGTTCCGCAATGAATCACACTGCAGCTGCTGCAGGATACCGTGGGCGTCGTTACGAAACCGATCACATTCATTCATAAAGGCATTATAATTACACTAGATAAAAGCAAATATTGTTATTACAACTATTTCGTGAATAGAAAGCTTTTCACTACTTCCCTGTATATGTATACATTTTTTCAGCTTCACGCTGTATCCCGCACACAGCAGGGAGAACCTAGTGTATAAGACGTTCCTTTCGCTACTTTCCGCCGAATTTTTCGAGGCATTGCGTGTTGAGTGACGTAACTCAACGTCGGACTCTTATAGAAAAATATTTTAGTGGCATATATGTTTATGCTTTAAAATAAAACGATAATAGTGAAAATATATTCATATTATAACATATTCGTATCGTACATATGTTTCATAAGTTTAACTAAACAATCCGTTGGGAACCGTCACCTAATAATAATCTCTATAATTGAAATAACCGCCGTGGCGCAGTAGTGCAGCATCTGACTGTAAGTGTGTGTTCTGGGCCCGATAGTTCAAATTCAAATTAAATCAGAAATTAATTGATAATTAGATCAGGAAATGTTAAACTACATTAAATATTCAGTTTATGCTCTTCTAGGTAAAACTGGATGTACAATAAAATGATCTTGGTATGTTCCAAAATGAAGGAGTTCCGAAATGTATTATAAAGACGAGTGTTTGGTTGAACGTCTTAGTATCAAAAACTATTAGTTTGAATTAAAAAAAAAAATGTGTTGTCCAAAGCCCATTTATAGGGAAAGGCTGTATCACAACACGATAATAGTTTCGATGTAACTCATTGTACCTGTGGTCAGTTACCTCGGGCACTTAGAATGTGTCATGTGTCATACAAAACTCTCAGTTATTTCCATTTGATAACGCGGACCTGGCCGCAAGTAATGCGTATGGTAGAGTGTATAGATACCATAAAATCAATGTTCTACTACTAAAAAAAATTTATATAGTATGGTTAAATGTATTTATTGCTAGCAAACATTACTTTCCTATATATCTATAACCTTTAATAAGTATCTCAAGAAGTAATCTTTGAAACGAATTAACAATTTAAGAAACATATACTTACAATGGCATATCCATATTAAGATTTTACTTTTACAGATGATGAAAACAATAATAATAAAAAAATAAAAGTAGTAAGAATAATACAACACTGGAACTAACTATTAGTAAAAAAAAGCTAATGATTATTTCTATTAATTAATCATTAATGCATATCATGATTCACTCCAATTTAAAGATCGCAAATTAACAAACGAACAAAATATTTAAAGTGCAGCCATGTTTTTACATGTTAATAAAAAATTTAACACTTTATTGCCAATTCAAGATAATTTAGTGAAAAAAAAACAGAGCATATGCTTTCTTTTATGCATAAAATAACAGGCGAGCGTGGTAATAAAAATTTGGGACTCGTTTTTAAACAAAGTATTAGCCAGCTGTTGAGGAATTTTATGCAGTAAAAATAAATATGAGTTTATATTTAGCACCTTTAAATGTATAAATCATAAATGTAAATAAAATGATAGTAAATATCTATTTTAAGCGGTTTTCATAAATCTTGATTTTGTATAAATTTAATATCGAAATCCATAGATTATATAAAAATCCGCGCTCCACTTTCCACCGTATTCTAGAGACATTGGTGGTGGCGAAACTCAACGCCTCGCTTTGCCTTGACACCAGAGCGAACAAAATAAAATACTTAATTCCTCGACTGGGAATCGAACTCACAACCTGTCGCGTTTACCAAAAAAAATATATAGGTACATATTTTTTTTATAAACATTAAGTATGCAATATAAATATCAATTCTATAGCTGTTTTCGAAGACTCATCGGTATTATGGCGCCAGGTTTTGCATGGTAAATTATACCATATGGCGGCATCAGCCCCATTACTAAACGTATAGAGATCTTTATTTATATGCTAATACGTCATTTAGCTTGAGTGTGAGCCGTTATTTCTTTTGGACTGAGACAAAAAGTAAAGTGCTGGTTGATGAACTTCATGGAGTTAACATCTTTATTTCATTTAAAGCAATAATAAATAATAATAATTATGGTAAATACTTTTTATTAAATTAATTTAATTTGTTTTAAATTAATTATTTTATTTTAGCCATCGGTAATAATAATACACGAACTGCCATTTGGATTAACAATCAAAGAGTCTGCACAAATCTATCAAAGATTAGTTGTTCTATCGTAAAATTAAATATATCCCTTGAAGGATACTCAAGTATAAATTATTATTGATTACATTTGTATCACTTTCAAAGATTTTTATAGAGAAATCGCGATACATACATCGAATACATTTTATAATTTAGTTTAAAAATTTGAGTTTTTTGACACACCTTTCCCATTAAGACACTTCCGTTCCCCACTTTCCGCCGAATTCTGTTAAGGTAATAACTCATTCATCAGTCCCCCGCGTGGGTACCGAATCCACAACCATCGCTTTTACTGTCAGACGATGCTCCACTGCACTACTTCAGCCTTTTACTCATCATATTATAATTGCTAATATAACACTAACTTGCAATGCAAACTGTGACAGTGCATCATACGCATTTCCTGCGTGAGATTAATTAAAAATCAACCTAATACCGTTCATAATAAGGTATTTATTTGTTTTAAACGTGTGTGTTGTTGTTTGATAAGTAAAAGTGAGTCAGCCGCTCAATACGACTAGACAGAGTTCTTGACCTCGCGAAGCTTGGAACATCTCATTAAAACAAGTGTGAAACATATTACTGGGTAGTTGGGTCATGTTTTGGGGCAGAGGCCGGTTTCCATGTATGGCAGCTAGCAGCTACTATAAAAGAAACTACTATATAAGGTACTATAAAAAAATTATAGTTAGTATGTCCATTAGATAACCTTTGATACAAATTGTAGAAAAATAACGACAATAGCTGTGTAGAAGAGGGCGTCGCGGCTCGGTGGCACAAGGGTGTAACGGTAAACGCGACGGTTCGATTCCCACTAGGAAAATGAAATATTTAATATTTTCATTACATTTCCTCGCTCTGGTAACCTAGTAACAAGAAATGCCGGAACGGAACAGAAAAAAAAAAGCGGAAGTGCCTTAACGAAATGGAGTGTCTTAACACTAAGTTACTAAGTTTCCTCTGCCTATATTCGGGATACAATGTGAAGCAAAGAAAAAAATAAAATAAATATAATTAAAACGTATATTACGTTCTAAGTATCACTATCTTTATGCGTATAGCAACAATAGTTAAGTATACCGTTTTTTAGTTGAAGTAGTTTTAATAGTAATTAATTATTTGAAGATAAACCCCGAAGGCGAAAGTACTCGTAATTGATAGCAATATAGCCAATTATTTTCTGAAACAGTTTATTATAAAGTTAGAAAGTGTATCGAAAGTAATATGGGTGGGTACATCGAAGAGTTGCGTATGCGCCGTTTTTATATCTTACTAGCTTTCCACACTCGGCTTTGCCTAATCATTGAGTTTTTCTATAAGGATATTTGCTCGCAGTATAAAGTAACTGGGGTGGTACAAAATAACATAGGAATCTGCGATCACTCGGACCCTATGCCCATCCTTATAATATCTAAAAATCTGTAATAAGTTCACTTCTTACTAAGAATTAAAATTTAGAATTACTCATTATTATCTTTGTAAACGACGATATTTAATGTATGCTGTATCCCAAGCAAGTGAGGCAGAGGAAACCCAGTGTCTGATATCTGGGTAAGTCAGACCCAGACTACAGTTTTATATTTCTACATAAAAGAAAAGCACTTCATGTTAGACACACATCAAAATTCCTTTTGAAAATGATGAAGTACTCCCTGAAGTACCCCAGGATGTTTTTAAAGCTTAAGATTGCAATAAATATAAAATACTCCTTTAACAATCACCATCTGGTTTTACCAAACATACTTAATAATACAATTTAAGTGCTAATTGTAATAAAAATACAAATTTTCCAGAGGGAATACCAACAGATAATTTGTGACAATTGTTCGAAGAATCGATATGAAATTTGTATATTACTTTTCATAATTAAAATAAAAACTCAAAAGGATAAATAACTTTTCCTAATAAATACATATAAATAATACTCACTTCAGTTTCCCTATAAATATAAATTTTATAGGAACTTTAATATCTATAGGTAGAGAAGGGAGTGATTGATCATTCCGTAGTAATTATTCCCAGAATTTTTATTATAGAAAAAGTACGCGGCGTTCAGTTTCGCCATTAAACAAGCAATGTCTCGAATTGGAACAGACGGTGAAGAAGGACACATCTCTCCCAACAGCTTTTTGCTGTATACAAAGTAAAACTGTGGAAAAGAAAAGGATAAAAACAATAAACATTTTATTATTCGAATGGATATAACGCAAGCAATCTTCGTTAACGGTATGGTTATTTTATTTTATTTTCAAAATGGAATGTGTAACACTTTCACTTTCCCTTTTTTTCTGGTCATCGTATAACAATAAAATTCAAAAATGTCTCTTTAAGTGCGTGTTATTATTGTAGGACGTATCTACAAAACTCTTTTCTATAGGTACTAATATTAAAAAGTGAAAATTTGTTTGATTGTATGCGCTAATCTCATTAACTATTATGTAGATAGGCCATATATTGACGAAAGCTATGTACTTCAAACGTTACCTACTGTACCATTCAGTCAGAATTAATTCTTACACTTGTGTCACGTGTCAATGTGTCACGTGTCATACGTAACTCTCACTTTGACATTTGACACAACAAAAATGGGAGTAAAGTAATATTACTTTAAGTTAAGTATTCAAATAATTCTGGCATTTTACAGTAATATTCTGATAATTATGTTATTATTATTTATATGGCAAACAATATAGCAAACAGTACAACCAAAAAGGAAGTCGTGACATTATATTCGTTATGACCAAAATATTTCCTGTTTTTGT
>JAEBDU010012962.1:0-16707 GCA_016802625.1 Heliconius numata
TCGTTGATTATTAAATTATTTATACAAGACAATTAACATTATACATTAATATAATATGTAAGTGCTTATAAGAATAATAGTGATCATTACAATATTATATGCAGAGATTTTAAAAAGTGGTAGCATTTTTAAAATAGAAATGATTGAGATAGAAGTTAGGATTTTTCATTTCCGGTCCGTAAGTCAAGCACGTGACAACATACGTGAGGACACCGCCAAGTATCTTTAATCAAAACAAGGAAATCATTTATTAATATTTTATTTATAGTATATATGTATATGTATTTTTTTTATTTCTACTATTAAATAATCTCCTGCAATTTAATGCACCACCCACCATCTTTTTTATACAACTCCAACAACCAAAGGTTGCCTGGAAGAGATCGCTTTAAGCGATAAGACCGCCTTATTGTACATGTTGTTTCTACTTATTTTGTATAAATTTATTATTATTACTTATTTTGTGTAAATTTTATGTGTATCTTTTTCGCGCGCAGCGCTCGACGTAATAAGACGTGTAGTTGCTCACTATCTCAAAAACTGTGTTTTAAAATTGTATTTGTGTTAATTATGGCTCTTAAAGTATTAAGATCACTGCTTAATAGTTTTTAATATTAAATTGACGTTTTGGTTTACGTTTGAAACTTAGTGAACTGTGTTAAAGTGCTAAAACATATATTTTATATTCCCTAAGAGTGTTAACCTAACAGCTGTTGCAATCACATCTACCCTCACAGTATAAAAACAAGGGGACGGTATTTGTGTGAAGTTGTAAAACCACTACAATTAATTACGTTCATCGTCATAGTCTGTCAGTGGCCTAGCGGCAGATACTATGGATTGAAATTAATAAACCGAAGATCGAATCCTAACAAAATAAAATTGTAGAATTATTTTTTAAATTTTATTTGATTCTTACGAAATATTTTAAAATGATAAATGAATGTGTTACTTGTAAAGGAAACAAATTGGTAACTCAAAAAAGAATCAAATGTTGTAAATGTCAAGCGCACTACCACTTTGAATGTATTTCAACAAATAGCAACAGTACAATAAGTCGAACACAGTGGATCTGTTCGGCTTGTGCCTCAGTTAGCCGTAAAGCCGTTCAAAACGTACCAACATCTAAAGAAAAACAAAATAGCCCAGAGAATAGTACACCATTGGTACATCCAACTTCTTCTATATCTAAGGAGTTGAGAGAAGTAATAACGAGCACATTAAGTGTTGAATTAAAAAAGATTCGTGAGGAGTTAAATGTTTTACAGAATATAAAGGAATCTCTAGAATATTTCTCTAATCTTTATGATAGCGTTAAGAAGGAATTAGACGAAGCTAAAATTGAAATCGTAAATTTGAAAAAGGACAACATTGAATTGAGGAATACTATTAGTAATCACAGTGGTGTAATTAATAAATTGGAGAAAGAGGCGAGAACTACTAATTTGGAATTACACTGTGTACCTGAATTTAAAACTGAAAATCTTGTAAAGACCGTCGAACAAATAAGTAAAGTTACAAACATTGAGATCGCCGAAGGTAGTATTATTAAATGTACAAGAGTTGCTAAACAAAATAAAATCACATCTCGTCCTCTCACTGTGGTAGTAAAATTTTCAACTCCCCTTATACGTGATCGTTTTATGGCTGGAGTCATTAACTATAATAAAAAAAACCCTGACAACAAGTTGAATACATCACATCTTGGAATTTCAGGAGAAAAAGCTCCCGTTTTTATATCAGAACATCTGACTTCGGCTTTGAAAGATATTTACGCAGCAACAAGATTGTTTGCCAGGGACAAACAATATCGTTTCGTTTGGTCGCGTAATGGTAATATATTCCTTAGAAAGACTGCAGCAAGTGACGTTATATTTGTGAAATCTAAAGATTTTTTAAAAACATTGGAGTAGCTCTTTTTTTTTTACATTGATATTTCATATTGTTATTAACGTTTCAAATATTGTTTGGTTCTTGGAACTATTTTTTTTTATGATAATTTTGATGTGATTATCTTTACGGAAACATGGCTTAATAGCAATATCAATAGTAAAGAATTTATAGATGATAGATATGCTGTATATAGGAGGGATAGAGAATCTAGTAATTCAGCAAAATGTGATGGTGGAGGTGTCCTTATAGCAGTTTTAAATAAAATTAAAAGCTATAGAATGGTTGCTTGGGAAACTATCTATGAGGATTTATGGGTCAATTTAGTAATTGGGTCTGCAACAATTTCAATATGCGCGGTATATATCCCGTCACCCCTTAATTATGAAAAACTTAAAATGATTGTACAAAATATTGAAAGGGTATTTGTTAAGCAATGTACAACTTTTATAATTGGTGATTTTAATATACCTTCACTACATTGGGTGTTAGATAGTAAGGATAAAACAAAATGTACTATGAAAAGCATCAGTTCATGTGCAGGTTGTTTAATAAAAGATTTTATGTCGCTTATAAATTTTTCACAACGTAACGTTATTAACAATGCTTATGGTAAAACATTAGACTTAATTTTTACTGGTACTGAAAATATTAAGGTTAGTTACAGCGACACTCACGTTTATCCTGTTGATAATTATCACCCACCTTTGGATATATTATTAAACGTTAGCTCAGTAGAATTATTCTTAGAACCAAGTACTAGTGCAAATATAATTTCGTAAACGCAGATTATAAAATTTTAAACAATGAAATTCAAAAATTGAACTGGGAAGTACTACTTAATGAATGCAATGATATAGATGATGTGGTCAAAATTTTCTATTCTAAAATACGTAATATATTAGAGACGCACGTGACAAAAAAACACAGTAAAAATTACAATAATAAATATCCTATCTGGTACTCATACAACCTAAAAAAACGTTTAAAAGAAATAAATAAATACAGAATACTATTTAAAAAATATGGTAATCCTCTTGACGAGATTGAATTTAAGATACTAAGAGATACTTGTATACGTGATCTTATAGATGTAGATTACAAAAAATACATTGAGAGCGTAGAATTAAATATAAATATTAATCCAAAGTATTTTTATAGTTACATTAAAAATCTTCGTGGTAATAAATGTCATTACCCGGCGTTAATGACACTGGGCGACTGTTGTTACACAGATGGAGAAGACATTTGTAATCAATTTGCTAACTATTTTTCCAGACAATTTATTGAATACGATAGTTCTTTGAATAATGTATCTTGCTTTGATTCCGGTATTAATAATAATTCATCTTTATCTACAATTAACATAAGTGAAAATGAAATATTAAGCAGATTAAAATCTCTCGATATAAAGAAAGGACCTGGACCGGACAACATACCACCAATATTTATTAGAAGAACTGCATCAACATTGGTGAAGCCCCTGCATATCATATATTGTAGATCTATTGAAGACGGTACGTTTCCTATGTATTGGAAAAAGACAAGAATTGTGGCAGTTTTTAAAAATGGTAATAAAAAGTGTATTGAAAATTATAGGCCTATTAGTATTTTATCAGTTTTTGCCAAAATATTTGAGTCCCTTATCTGTCCGTACTTAACTTGGCACATTAAACCTGTGATATCAGATAGTCAACATGGTTTTTTAAAAAATAGATCTACTTTAACAAATTTAATATCTTTTGTAGAGGATATCGCGTTATCATTGGACTCTAATAAACAAGTTGATTGTATTTATACAGACTTGACTAAGGCGTTTGATGTTGTTAATCATAAACTTTTATTGAATAAACTTTATAAATATGGAGTACAGGGGAAAGTACTTAAATTGTTGGAAAGTTATTTACAAAATCGACAAATGAATGTAGTGCTTGGTGGTTATGAGTCTAGAACATTCGTTTTACATTCAGGAGTCCCACAAGGATCTAGACTTGGCCCTGTCTTATTTTATATTTTTTATAATGATGTAATTACTTGTTTACACCATTGTAGTTTCTTATTGTATGCAGATGATTTAAAAATATATAAAAAAATTGAGTCGGTGAATGATTGTAAGCTCTTGCAACAAGATTTAGACAGGTTTGCTGTATGGTGTTCTATGAATAGTATGAAATTAAATAACAAGAAATGTCAGAGTATAACATTTAGTAGGAAGACTTCTGACATCAATTATAATTATAAAGTGAATGGTTATCCTATTAAAAAAGTTACTCAAGTACGTGATTTAGGGATAACAGTAGACGCTAAATTGAGTTTTGTTCCACATATAAATGATATAATGAGTAAATCGTTAAGTATTTTAGGATTTATTATACGAGCTACTAAGCCTTTTAAAAAATCTAGGTCAGTTATTATTTTATTCAATTCATTAATTAGGAGTCATTTAGAATATTGTTCAACTGTCTGGAATCCATATTATGTAACACATAAAAACAGATTGGAACGAATCCAGAAAAAGTTTTTAAAATTGTTATCTTATAGAGATCATATCAGTAATGATTTTCGTAAGTACGATGACTTATTAAAACATTATAATATGTTAAAGCTATCCCATCGCAGAGAGATTGCCGATCTTTGCTTTTTACATAAATTAGTATCTGGAAACCTTGATTGTCCGAAGATTTTAAGTCAACTTAATATTTTTACCCCTAAATCGAATGCAAGATTACGTACCCAAAATTTTAAAACAAGGTTCGCTAGAACAAATTTAGGCCTAAATGCACCACTTAATAGAACTTTAAATCTTTATAACAAATTAGCGCAAAAATCTCAATTTGATATTTTTAATGACTCATTACCTTTGTATAAAGCTCAACTGAAAAAATATTTTATGTATCTAATAAGAAATTCATAACTGAGCTTACAATAATTATAATTATTATAACATTTTTTATTTATTTTTTTTTGTTTTAAGAACTTCAGTTTTGGTTCACAAACTATCAAAGTTTGTTTTTTTTTCTGTTTTGTTTCATGTTTGGCTATTTTTAGTATATTTTTTAAATTTAAGTATTATCTTTTTTTTGTTGTCTGTCCTTTTTTTTTTATAAATAGAACAATGTTTATGTTATAAGTTTAAATTTATATACCTGGTTAGTAGTTTTATTTTTTTTTTTTTTAAATATTATTGTTGTTGTTTTTTTTTGTTAATTTAGATGTGAGCAGCAACTTTACTATACATGCAAAGTTAGCCTATAATTGAGACATACTTTGTATCAATATATTTAAAAATGTTTGTAACCATTGTAGTCTTAGTATGTAACGTTGGCTTCCTAATAAATAAATAAATAAATCTTAATTATAAATGTAGTTAAGACTTATTTATAATTATCTACTTGGAGTTGAGGCTCTGGTGTGGACAGATGCGCTACTCGTGCTCTGCCACATAACCTCGACTATTCGGATAATTGATTATTTAGTTAATCAATTATTATCATTGTTACGAATGTGGTTAAGACCTATTTGTAGCTATACTGGGCTGGAGCAGTGAAAGGCGAGCGTTAGTTACTGTAAAGGGGCCCCTGAAGCCTACAATTGTGGTCACAAGTCCACGGCACTGCTCCGAGCTTCACACATCATTTAAAGAGTAAGATAACATTACATTATTTATTTACCTACCTACATTGTTATTTATTACACTTACAATTATAACCTTTCATAGTTGGTTTACTTTGAAATCGTTCAGTTATGCTTTCAGTTATTATTTGGGTTATTTATTTACTCAAGATTTATTTATTTATTCACTTCACTATTTATGTTAAAATTACTTTGCTAAAAGTATTTGTACATGTGCTATGTGTTCACATACGAGTGGAACCAAAGGCCGGGACATGGTCGGAGGTTCTACTCGTTTATTTTTTTATACCTATTACCCCCCCCCTTCTCCGACATATATAAAACATTTTATTTCTTTATATTTTTCGGCTTGGGAGATTAATTACACTAAGTACAGCGTTGGATTCCACAAATTATAAATTCATACCTTAAATGGAAATATTTAGAAAAAAACAGCTTTAAATATATTATTTGCTTAAAGCTACAAATATATTTTTCAGCTTTACCCTGTATCTCGCATTTAATCTGCTGGGTCCCGCTGCTTTCTAATTTTTTTAGATTTTTTAATATTTCTTACTGAGATATTTTTCCACTACGCTACACGAATGACCACGTGATTCATTAAAACTAATGAAAAAGTAGCTCCCATATTGCGAACTAAAAGTAAAAAAGTTAACTAACTAACATCGCCGCGGGCTCGTGCAATGCCCACGCCAGAAATTATCTTTGAAGTTCAAGTTTTAGTCTGCTGGATACGATGTCCATTCAACATTTCCAAAAAAAATTAAATATATTTTCGTTATTATTTGTGGCATTGAGTTATGGGTTCAAATCTGCTAAATAAACAAATAGCGTGTTATTGTTGTAAAAATACATGAAAGAACTGTCCAAAGACATAATACTAATGTAGAAAAATTATAAAAACAATAGCTAACTTTTTAGGTATTGTCCATATATGAACAATAGAGTGGCACAGAGGAGAAAATGTCTTTCATTTGAATTTTTAAATGGATAGCAGAGAACATCTAATAAGTCATTTCGTTCTTTCGTTCTCGTCTACTATGGAGAGAGTCGTAGAATATGAGAAGGAACTATTAGGTTTTTATTGTTTACTAGCGACCCGCTCTCGGCTTCGCCTGAACTAGATAGTAATTACTTTACTAATCTCCATTACTATCTTTTTGTAATAATAATACCATTTTCAAAACAATATTTTTACTTATGTTGAAAAGTAAAGCTTTATCCAAATCAATACAACAAATTTATTTTTTGCAATTTTGTCGAAATACATTCTTTAAAATTGTATAGTTTTTTACTTATAAGCCTATTGAAATAAAACAAATACTAAATGTTAAGTAAAGATTTAATTACATGTCCCTAATAACATTTTTGTCAGATTTTGTCAGAAACAAGTAAATGTTTGCCTTTCTAAGAGATAAGTACTCTCCGGAACATGTGACACTGTGACGTTTAACAAATTTATATAAAGTTGTAAAATTTAGAAAGCTCTTCTTTTTCGTAGGAAAATGTGATATAAATTGATTGAAGCAAGGCTCTTAGCAAGGCAAAGTACATGTTGATTTTTATATGATTTTGCAAACGGGATTTTCTTTTGCAGAAAAAGGCACCTTAAAATTTTCCATCATAGTAGAATAGGAAGAGGGATTCTAGTTTTAACACATTCTATTTTCAGCCCACTTTCCAAGATTTTGTGTAGGGTGACGAAATTCAACATTATGCGAGAAATTTTCACACGTTTTCAAATAAAAAAAATCATCTAAATCGGTTCACCTGGGCAAAAGTTCTGTGGTAATAAACATAAATAAGAAAAACATCAGTCGAATTGATAATCTCTTTTTTACAGAAGTCGTTTAAAAAGGAAGTAAAATATTTCAAGTTTGTATGAAATATCATCGTTTTCAAAGATAAATCTGTTTATGACGAGGCAAGAGTGGTATGCAGGGATCGTACCTTTTTGTGCTCGGTTATCTTTGGCTACCTCGCTAGGGATAAAGCGTTCCGCAAGATACTGAGGTCAAAGGAAATCTCCAGTATTTAAATTACCGTAAGCTTTTTAAGCTGCCTTAGTTAAATAATATAATTTTATACAAAACTAGTGGGCCCGGACGGGGCTACGCCCGCGAAAATATAAGCCTAAATAATTAAAATAAGTTAAAAAATAATAATAAGTGGAGATTTATTATTAGAAAAATTACCTAAAGTTTGCCGTGCGCGCGTACCAAACATTTTTCTATATTAAATAATTATTAATTTTTGCAAACAATATTAAATAAAATCCCAAATGATTAAAATTACGATATTTTAAGTGTATAACATCGGTATAGATAACCGAACTGAGATAAATTAATTATAAGCAGCAAATAATTACATAAAAAATAATAGTAATTCGAAAATATATAAAAATTTACAAAATCATCAAAGTCATCTGCCCGTTCGCGTCGGTCATACTATACCACTCGTAGGCTAGGTCATTTGGAATCAGTGACGTCTTATTATAATTTCCATCTAGATAAGATGCTAAAAGTGACTATTATATTTATTTTCATAAGGATGAATATCAAATTATAGAAATCATCTAATTTTTGTTAATGTATACAAATCTATATAGGCGCGCGCCATGTATGCATTAAGCAAACTCACTTTGGGTGACGTTTTCTTAAAACAACAAACTTTGCAAGCCGTTGCTTAGCAACGCGTAGCGACGATTGTTATTAACATGGCGGAATAAATTGATTGTCAAATTAATTATTTTAATATATTGGTATATATCGAAAATATTACAAATAAGAGAGAAAAAAAGTATCCTATGTTCATCCCGGGACCCTCAAGTATCTCTATGTGAGTATTTTATCACAATTAAATTAGCGGTTTGGCCCTGATTGCGTAAATGACAGACAGACAGACAGACAGACAGACAGACAGAGTTACTTTCGAATTTATAATATAGGTATGGATTGTAGGATTCTATACATATCGATTTAACAGATTGTTAAAGATAGATATGTACATCTCTCCGTTCTCCACCTAGATTCTTTTAATTGACCGTACTTGGTATAACCAGATTGTGAAAACAATATAATACCCTTATACAAAATCGAATTCAAAACTATCTTGATAGCTGCTTCATAATATAACACAATAATAAATTTACGTAAAGCTGTCAGAATTTTAAATAAGGTATTTATTTATGTTCGTCTAGATTTACCGTTTGTTTTATAAATCTAACAAAAAAGAAATTGTGTAATAATACCTAAGATAAAAAATCTTTTTTTTTTTCAACAATTAAACACACTACCTATAAATTTTTCGTTCGTGCCCTTTTCGGCCCTTTTCTAGTGTACTTTTGTGATGCAATTCAATTCAAATTTATTTTGTAAAGTTTTTAAGGAATATGCTCGACATTTTTCCTGAACAATTTTCCTGAATAAAAACCCCAGTGCAGTAGCAAAAATGCAATGAAAACCAATATTTTCCATAGAAACTAGGTTTTCTATAGTACGGTCCTATCTGTGGTAATCTCACTCATACCACCTTATAATTCTATTCTCATGTCATTTTCATGGAAATATGTGTTGGATGGAATATTAATTGGAGTTCTATGTAGCTGTCCGCATATACATACATATATGTAGGTTTAAATACATTAGACATTGTATGAAACAGAAATCTTAGTGTTAGCTTAATAGTAAGGTAATTATTATTCAGGCCACTCGTGGCGCAGTGACACAAAGTGTGCATGTAAAAGCGACTGGTTGTGGATTCGATCCGCACTCAAGAAAATTGTAAGCCTAATTAATATTTCCTTGTTTGCGACCAATAAACAAATATCTGGAACATATTTATGTAAGAAAAAAGTTACGTTATAATATGAAAATGGCTTGTAAGAAATCGCCCAGCGTCATGGACTTTCTTAACTTTTTTTCAGCCACACACTGTGGGGTATGCCGAGGAAACCTAGTGTTAAGACACTCTGTTTCACACTTTTCGTCGAATTTTTGAGATATTGCGCGTTGAGTGGCGATGCAAAAGATTTGGAGAAGACCAAACATAGAAGATACAAAGTCCAAAAGTGTCTTTTGATGATACCAGGTGGAAAATTAAAATGTCGTCGCAAACAATGCGGTTGTAAACTTAACACAACCGAAGTTGCATTCAGCCGCCAGTCATTAATAAATAAGGAACGTATTTCTACCTAATGCCTAATACGAGCATATTATACATATTCAAATTGTTATATATATTTTGTAGATACATATATTATGATAGATATATATTATGTTTGGCGTGATTCTCAAATTAATCTAAATGGCCAAATCCATCAATAAATATAATTGCATTGCATAATTCAAAGCTATTTATATTATGTAGATTAAATGTATGCTTATAAATGAAATCAAGCGACTTACACTGGCTTTAAGTTCTTGTTGTTTTATAGCTAAATTTTACAAAATCTTAATATAATCTTATTATAGCATATATGTTATTCTGATATATAAGCTATATTACTAAATAGTAAAGTGGAACAAACATCCACCCTCACATATTTTCGCATTTCAAATATTAATAGGACATTCAAAATACAATCAGTACTCGTAATCTTGAAATTTGATGCTGGGCCGAGATATTAAGAGCAGAGGAAAGTAGTGTTAAGACACTTTATTTCTACTGAATTCAGAAGGCCTTGTGTGTTAAGTGGCGGAACTCAACACCGCGTATAAAGTCACATACTTTTTAACCATTATTATTACTATATGAACATACATTATGTCAAATAACTTTCTTTGTTTTATATATTTAACAAGTCTTATATCAATACTGGATGCGAAAAGCTCAAAGTCGAGCTCAGTGGCGTGCCATTGGAGAGACCTATGTCTAGCAGTGGACGAAGACAGGCTGATGATGATGATGATGATATCAATACTCGGAGAACTCTAATTCGGAGTATGAAGTGTTTTCATTTTCGTCTCGGGAACTACTCCTTTTATTTGAAAAGTTTTTTTTATATTGGATAGGTCGTTCATCGTCCATACATCACGCTCGAGAATCTGTCGCAGGACGGGAATTGAAATCTGTGTAAAACCAATGAATTATGTCAAGCTTGTTTCAAAATCCAGACCAGTCGTGATGCAGGAACTCAAGTACATGACTGTAAACGTGATAGGTTGAGGATATAAAATATTTAATATTTTCATTTCCTCGCTCTGGTAAAGAGACGAAAAGCGGCGTTGAGTTCCGCCATTCAACACGCATATCCTCCATAATACGGCGTAAAGGCAATGTCTTAATGATATCAGAGTGTAAACACAAATAATATTAAGTAGATATAATAAAATTTTCATTCTTTGATGAGCTCATTAAATTAGCAATTTGAAACCCTTCGAGCTTTCATTAGGAAGATATTATGCGAACCCTTTATCAAACATTTTAATACATAAAACAATGATTCATTTGTACTAACAACGTAGGATATCTAATCGTAAGAAATAATATCTTTTTAAGAAGTATTACCTACCTAAGGGAACCTACTATTATGATGTGTCCAATTTTCAGAATGGCTTTTCCGAACGGATTTGTTGGGTGGCGGAACTCAACACCGCTCATTGTCTTGTGACCAGAGCGCGGACATGAAATAGTTTACCCTCAGCAGGAATTGAACCCACCAACGCTACGTTTACACTCTGACGTTATACCTCTCATGACGGACTTATGATATTTCCAGTATGCTAAAAATAGGTAGAAACGACTCAGTTAAAGTACTTTTCATGAATTTCCACTTCAACAAAAATATTGCCAGTTGAGAGACGGTAGTTCTTGAGCCATTATATATTGAGTAGCAAATTTCAACGCCGCGCTTTACCTCGTCACGAGGGCAAGGAAATGAGAATATTAAATACCTCATTTCCCCAAGTTGGAATCGAACCACCTAAGGTCACGTTTACCGTCGCACGCTTTTGCCCCTGTGACCCCCTACGACGGCTTCTAATATACACGTCTAATATACTCGTAGTTAAACTAGAAACACTATCTTTTTTACAAACTAGCAACCCGCTCGCGGCTTCGCCCGCTTGAACTCTATAATTTAATTGTCAATTATTTACGAGTATTTACTTTAAAATTTTAGAAGTGATGTAAAGTAATCTGTGAGTGAAATTTGAATTCACACTGTTCTATTATGCCTAATACTTCGTTATATAATAATGAAATCCTTCAATATTAGTTCGAACTTCTGAAGTCTAAGTCACGCCACAACTTACAAGTGGGTACTAGATCGTTAAAGATCTGTAAAGCTTCAAGGAGATCTATTTAAAGTTTAATCTTAAGTTTAATTTCGTTTCATCTCAAAGTACAAATTTTCTTTTTATTACTAAAATAATTCTACTCTGATAGAAAAAGTACATAAGTTTCACTACTCAATATGCCGTATCGAAAGTTTAGGTGGAACGTGGAGAAAGGAGTGTCTTAACTCTAGGTTCTCTAAAAATTAACTGAATACACGTGCCACAACTAAGACGAGCGATATTCGTAAATTTATTTGTTTGTATTCAATTCTTCAAAACTTGCGAAATTGCATTTTTGTATATCTAAGTGTTGTATTGCTTATTTTTTACCGTTTTATTCTTAGCGGGGTAGCCAGAGAGAACGGAGTGCCATACTCTGCGGCCTCTACATACCTCTCTAGCCTTACTCACTGTCATCAACTCACACATACATGTCCTCCAGGCCATCGTCATCCATACTGTGTTTTCGAAGGTTGATGGACCTCTATCTCTCCGCTTTCTCACCACTAAATCCTGCAAACTGGTCGGAAATAATAAAATCGAAAGGTCACTCACTCACTCATCACGAAATCTCAAAAACTACCAGAGCTAGGAATCTGAAATCTTTTATAGGAGTTACTTATAGGACGTAGGTGCACGCTAAGACGGGAATTTGCAATATTCGACTTCAAAGGGGCTGTTTTTGGGGCTGAAAGTTCGTATAAAACTTCGTTACTACAAATGCCTCAAATTTTGCATGGACCTCACTTAAAAGACGTAGGTACTGGAGACAGAAATTAATAATTACATAGTTCACGCAGGCGAAGTCGCGGGCGGGCCGCTAGTGAATTATATAAAAAAGCTTTTTTTGTCATATAACATTTATTACTTAATTACATCCGTCGCATGGTTTGCATTTTAAAACAATTTAAATACGTTTTCATTATTATTATCTTTTCATTCTTATATGATGAGTAATGAATAAATAATCAACGAGGCGCGGCGTACCTTTTGTTTTTTATTGAATTGCTAGAATGGTATGTTTTTGTTTATGTTTATATTTACTTTGTTTTTATTAATACTTATTTATATCTAGGCAATATGTCATGGCGCAGTGGTATAAGTGTGTGGCTGTAAACACGACAGATTGTCGGTTTGATTCCAACTCGGGGTAATGGAATAAAAGCGCGGCGTTGAGGTGCGCCACGTAACACGCAATGCCTCCAGAAATCGGCGGATAGAGGGGAACAGAGTGAATTAATACGATCCCTTTGCCTGCCCTGCTACACAAAACGTTAAAAAAATATGCTATGAATGTCGGCCAAATTGGACGCAGTAAAATCTCCACAGAAAGTGAAAAAAAGAGAGTTTTAGTAGAGTAATTTGCTAATTTCCTTTTGTTACAGAGAAATGCGTACATAATATAAACTCTATTCGTCTCCGGCGTTCTGACAGGCGCGTGTTGGAGAGGGCGAGGCGCCGCACTCTACGCATGACTGTTATCATAGTAACGGTCTTCGCTCTATGCTGGTTGCCTTACGCCACTATCACTATGTGGTAAGCTATGTTTTTGTTTTAGCTTCACTTTGTATCCTTAGCGGGATAGTCAGGGAGAACGGAGCGCCAAACACTCTCTGTATACCTCTTTTGCCTCGTTCACTGACAATTCTCTGTTAATTTATATTCTCCGGGCAGCTCTCGTACTTGTTACGTGACTTTCCTCCAAAATATTTCAAAACTGTGTTTTCGAAGGTATCTGCCTGTCTTTCTATCTTTCTCTTTCCTTAATAATCTTATCTTAAAATAATTTCAATTTCTTAAAATATTTTTTTTTTCTAGCGAAGAGGTGAAATATTAAATATTTAATTTCTTTAAGTAAAAATCGAACCTACGACCTATTGCATTGCCACGACTGGCCTCAAATGTAAAAAAAAAATGTGTAACGTAATATATTTGTTTTCTTTATTTGCTCAACAAACATTCTGTTTTTACAAAATTTGTAAATTACATTAAAGAACACACAGATAAATATGTTCATGTTTATATAATCGGAGAAACAGTCTCACTGTATGGACCTTAGAAAAACAACGTACAAATTCAACGAGAAAGCTCAGATAAAACAATAAAATAAATGTAGAGAATTTCTGAGTTTCTCTGTAGGTTTCAGTGTGTCGGAATTTATACTTGGAAAGGTAAATATTTAATATAGTTTATTATGGCTTATAACTGTTGTAGCACAGCGGATTCTCATTATGATGTTTGTGGGTACGATTTATAATCTGACGGAATAAATTAGTTACGCTTTGCTTTTAGTGCGGTGTTAAGTTACACCACTCGTCTCGCAATGTCTTGGAATTTTGACGAAAAACAAAGTGTAAAATGCAGTGTTTTAACATATAGTTCTACCTACTCTACTGGATGTGGAATACAGCATGAAGCTAAAAAATGTTTATTTAGACGAAAAAGTGGTCCTATAAGTGTATTATTTTTTTCTTTTAACACTCGGAACTATAACTTTAATTTGTAATACAGTCAATTAGTCAATAGTCTTTCATCTTTATTATTTAGTTTGTAATCTTTATCTCGTAAGATTAATCCTTAACACTCAATTCTTAATCCATAATCCTTAGTTTCAAATTCTTAACATTAATTCTTAATCAAAAATCTTTACTCCTAAATACATAGTACTTAATCCTTATTCAGTTGCCTCTAGTTTTTTATACAATACTAAAACTCGAAAAACCATTTAAAATTTTAGCCGTCTCTCTGTGTTTTCATACATCTGGGCTAATCTCCGGAACAACTTTTTTTCTTTTGAGGTACGAAGAAACCCTGTAAATGGAAATTATTCAATTTTAAAAATAAATTATTAAACTTTAAAAAGAAATTACTAAATTATTTTTATCAGGTATATGGTAGATAGAGATTCAGCGTCACGCGTCTCACCTCAAGTCCAAGATCTTCTCTTTGCCATGGCGGTGTCCAACTCGTGTATGAACCCGCTAGTCTACGGGTCGTACGCACTGCGCCTAAGCGGTCTAATACAGAGGATCTTCAAGAGTACATGTTGCTGGTCTACCACGACTTCGGAGAGTGCCGGTATGTAAAATTTTAATTTAATAGTTCAAGAGTTTTTGTGTTATTTTTATATGAAGCAAACAGATTTACATTAAATTATTTTTGATTTAATATATCTTGAGTATGTGATTGGTTAATTTTTTCTTAAAAATGACATCGTTAAACATGAAAAATATAAATTAAATCTTTAACCGGAATTTCAATACAATTTCTATCTATTTACCAATTATTAAAATTTTCATTACTTAAATTAAAATTTCATGATGGCATTAATTAAAAAGAAGTGTTTGCATCTTTGTAGGGCTAGGAATGGGTTACTTCGTTATTTGGATTGCAGTAAAATTAAATTTCCTCTATCTGCGCAAAGCATTTAAAGTGAAAAAGAGAAACAAAACAAAAATAAATACATAAAGTTTATTTATTTGTTATCTGGCCACACATTTCTCTCTACCCAGTCCACAAAGCTGGCCGTCCTGGTATACACGCTCGGTATGTTCGCTCTCGCACAGCCGTAGCCGAAGGAGGTTATTCCTACCAGGAAGTACATAGGCCATTGTTGTGTTAAGTTGATTTTAACTTGCAGGGGACCTCCAGAATCACCCTTTATCACAAACAAACAGTATATATATATATATAATTACATTCATTTCTTACTTAAAACAATCCCCTTTCCTAAGTATTTCTTTTAAACATCACCTCTTCCGAAGTGGTGCAGTTGGACGACATTTTGACAGTTTTGAGTGAGGAACGATTTTGCAGCACACTTTGTGCCCCTACGCCACGACTGACCTCATATTTATATTATATTCATTTAATTATATTCATTTATTTTTCACTCTACTAGATAAAGCGTATTATTGAGTTCCGCCGCTTAGTCCGCAACGTCCAGAAAATGGGAAGGCAGAGAGTGGGAACCAAGGTGACATAACATTAGATTCTCTCTCTCTCTCTCTCTCTCTACACTGCTTATTTATAGCTGTAGTTACATACCTGACAAGTATCAACGCCACCAGGAAGATATCCGGCGCAGATCTGACGCTCAGTCAAGCCTTGCCAGTTTCTGTTTCTTCTCCATATCAACAATTCGTCGCAGCGATCTGATTTTATGACACCCACTTTTGCCACTTGCAGCTCAGTGGTAGCTCGACGAGATACTGTTCATTATAAATAAAAAAAAATGAAATTGGCAAATACATAGCGGCAGACTACTTTATATTTACTTTTAAACTGTTAAGCGCTTAATTTAAAACCGTTTTTTTTTTGTTGACGTCGATTTCCATTTCTTCGCTCTGGTGACGAGGCAAAAAGCGGAACTGAATTCCACTACTCAACACAATCAAATAATAATCTAAGAATACATATAAATAATAACTAATTAATTCATATTATTTCTAATCGTATTTATAAGACATAAATAATTAAATTATTTATTATATTATTGAGTGACACAATTTTTTATCATCGTTTAATTATATCGATATAAAACTAATGTTATGTAGGGATTTTATTATTAATTTTTACGCATTATATACTCTTTTTCCTTTGTAACTTTACGCTATCCCTGGAAGGGATGAATACAGTGTCTTAACACTACGTTTCCTCAAGTTGCAAAAAAAATAATAAGTATTTTTGTTTTATTATAAAACTTAAGACATTCATACAATACGCTGTAACCTAAATGTAATATTATTTTACATTTGATTGAATATTGTTCGATGACATTTATTAAAACCGCTTTTGCTTATTTTATTATCCAAAATTTCCAATATTTGCGTTCAAAGTAAATATATTCGTCGCTAAAACCGCAGGTTAACGCTAAGTTATTTTAGAAGTCAATATTAGCATTTAA
>JAEBDU010012966.1:8031-44951 GCA_016802625.1 Heliconius numata
TATGTAAGTGATATCAAACACGACAAGAAATATGTGCTTAAAAGGCCCTTTTGCATATAAAAAAATATTCATTTCTGTTAAGATCATTATAAAAATACTATAATATTATTATTTAACACAAATATATATTCATAAAACATTGGAAAAAAGTGATGTATATTTTCAATGAAAATATTTATACTAAGAAAAATGTATATATCATTATTACATACTTTTTTATTATTTTTTTTAATGTTAAAATTATTTGCAAATAAATGAAATATATCTATTATTAATATATGATTACTTTTATTTATTTTTTTAATATACAAAACTTATCTTTACTTTAAAACTTATTTAAAATGAATTTTATGTTCCTGTTATTTCATTAGTATATTATTGAACTTTTTAAAGTTTTTTTTAATGATTATCATATTAGAGATAATTTAAAATACTGTCCAAAATGAGTCCTAGTCATTTGAATGAATAGTTTTAATGTTTACATTTTTGAAATTTGACTTTACAGTTAAAATAGAAAAAATATATTTTTATACCTTTAATTCTATTATATCTAGCGACCCACTCGCGGCTTCACCCGCATCCTACTTATAGAATCATAAACACTACATGGCTGTATAGCAGCCTAAAGATGCTATAACTAACTATGCTATGCTGGTCGAAGATGTTTTAAGTTTCACAGCGTGACCTCCGCGTCGAGAAGCTTGACGATCACATCATCCAGCTCGCAGTTCGCGCCTTTCACCGTGCTGATATCTCGGATTTCCCTCACATTCGAGACATCGCACCGTGGCACACCCGCCCACCGGATATACGCCGACTCCCGAGGGATATCCTTCCCCCTTCCGATTCCTGAGCTGCAGCTCCGGTCGCTGGTCGCCTAAGCTGGGCCTCCTCTGGGTTACCAGGGGTCTCACCCGGCTGGGCTGACCGCCCGAGCAGCATATAGCTCCTCCTCTCCCGCTCCAACTTCCCCCAGTCCCTTTGGACACAACTACAGGGCCTTGGCCCACCCCAACGACGCGCCCATAGCCATGGGCGGAGAAAGAACACCACGGTCAGAGGGCTCAGCCCTGGAACCGTCTCCTCTCTCCCTCCGCGGGGGGCTGAGAGAAGAATTTCACAGAAAATTTTAAGTTTATTAATATTAAGAATGTAATAAAATGCTTTTTTATATAGATTTGTGATTTATATGTATTAAAATAATTGTGTATAAAATGAACAACTACTTCTTACTACAAAATGTTAATTTTAAAGAATTAATTTAATAAATTAAAATTAATAAGTTCTTACAATCACTAAGTAATAGTCAATAATTAATTAATTTTAAAACTTTCATATTTATTCTGAACTATAATGTAAAATTATTAAAATTTACGTTTTGTTTTACTTTGCAAAAATAACAACAAAATATATATATTTTTTAAGTATGGCAATGATATATTCTATTTTTTTTTTCTTATTGTTATTTTTAATAGCAACACAAAAAAGTGCTGCGCGTCCATGTCAAGTAAAGTAAGCGAGTTTTCGACTATATACGGGATCAATATAAATTAAAATGTGGATTCTCATATAAAATACCATAAGAGTGTCTACAACCTATTATGTTTATTTATCAGTGATATTAGTGTGATCATACTCGTTCAAAAGCATTAAGCCATATTCTCTTGTACCGTGAACACTTGAAGTACATTGCCGTAGAGAAATGACGGGACAATCCTTTATCTTGGACAAAGTGGAGTGTTAGCCCTTAATTGTGAGGAATCGTTTTTATCATTATGTAGTGAAAACGACGTGTTTTACTTACGTTTCTTTTAATAAATATTGTATTTACGAGTTCTCTTAGTTATTGTTATGTCGCTGAGATGATGTGGATTTGCGCAGCGGTGGCGGCCGCGGTGATAGCCGCTTTACATGTAAGCGGCGAGCAAGTTATGCTTCTTGATACTACGACCGAAGATACTCTTGGTTGGACACGTTTTCCGTATGGTCTACAAGCAAGTACACCTGGCTGGCTAGAAGAATCATATACTAATTTCGAGAAACAAATTAATTGGCGATCCTACGTGGTATGCGACGTCGCGCACCATAATGTAAATAACTGGCTGTGGACCCCATTTATTGAACGAAGAAATGCAAATCGTATTTATATCGAGATTAAATTCACAATTCGTGATTGTTCACTCTTTCCTGGAAATGCTTTAAGCTGTAAAGAAACTTTCAGTTTACTGTATTATGAGTTTGATGTTGCGACGCGAGAACAGCCTCCTTGGGAACCTGAAAGTTATAAGTTAGTTGGTCGTATTGCAGCTGGAGATGGAAGATTTAACACCAACTCTGAAGTGGATATTAACACTGAAGTAAAGAGTATAGCAGTGACAAAACGTGGAGTGTATATTGCGTTCAGAGATCAAGGAGCTTGCATATCTATATTAGCTGTGAAAGTTTATTATATAACTTGCCCAGAAGTGACAATAAACTTTGCAAAGTTTCCAGCTACACCAACTGGACGTGAAGTGACTATAATTGAACAGGCTAATGGAACCTGTGTCCAAAATGCTGAAACTGCATCAGGTGAGGCTCCACCGGTGTATTTATGCAAAGGGGATGGCAAATGGACGCTGCCCAGTGGTTCTTGCAAATGTAGAGCTGGATATGAACCAGATCACACTAATCAAATTTGTAATGAGTGTTCACCTGGAAAGTTTAAAGCACACACAGGAGATGATCCCTGCACACCATGTCCTGATTATTCTGAGTCTACAGGCTTTGCTTCAATAGAATGTAAATGTGTTCCTGGGTTTTTCAGAGCAAAGAAAGATCCTAAGAACATACCTTGCACTCAACCACCTTCGGCACCAGAAAACTTAACTGTAACTTTTGCTGATCAATTCTCAATATCCCTTGCTTGGCAACCTCCTCATAAAGCTGGTGGACGAAGTGATGTCAACTACAAGATACACTGCTCCAATTGTGGTCCTAATGTTGAATATAGACCAGCTGCTTCTGGTCTCAATTCATCTAGAGTCACTGTAATGGGCTTAGACCCAGTAACAGAATATAAATTTCAAGTTTTTGCACTTAATGGTGTCACAGATTTGACAGGAGAACCTCCAAAAAAGATAGAAGTGACGGCTGTTACTGAAGCATCTGTTGTTAGTGTCATAACAAAATTGAGAGTTGTCAGTGTTGAAAGTAACAAGCTATCTCTTGCTTGGAACCCACCACCAATTGATTTGACTGATCCAGATGATGCTATTGAAAGTTATGAAATTAAATGTTATCCAAAAGACAACCTTGAAAAGAATGCTAATGCAACTGTCAAAATAACGAAAGAACCTCATGTTATAATTAGTGGATTGAAAGGAGACACAGAATATGCTATAAGAGTTAGAGCCAAAATGAAAAGAGGTTGGGGAGAATTAAGTGCAATTGTATACGCTAGGACTGGATCAGTGTTAGAGACAACATTTGTGGGAGAAGAGGAGGGTGCTCAAGTAAAACTAGTAGCAGGTGTGATGGTCACTCTTGTTGTCATTTCGGTTGTAGCAATTATAGCTACAGTTGTAATTTTACGTTTGCGCTCTGATGATGAATGTGACAAAAAGCAACCAAGTGACTGTAATGCGCTAAACTATCGTAATGGAGAAGTGTACACAGGGCCTGACAGACCAGCGAAAACTAGCAGTAATGCTACAACCCCATTGTTTGCAGGCACAGGTTCAAGGACATACATTGACCCTCATACATATGAAGATCCCAATCAAGCAGTACGAGAGTTCGCACGGGAAATAGATGCTTCTTGCATTACGATAGAGGCAATCATTGGCGGCGGTGAGTTCGGAGATGTTTGTAGAGGCAAACTTAAGCTACCAGCTAATTGTGGGCAAGAAATCGATGTCGCCATCAAAACCCTCAAACCAGGATCCACAGAAAGAGCCCGAAGAGATTTTCTGGCAGAGGCATCTATCATGGGGCAATTTGAGCACCCTAATGTAATATTTTTACAAGGTGTTGTTACAAAATGTAATCCAATTATGATTATAACAGAATTTATGGAAAACGGATCTTTAGATACATTTTTGCGGGCAAATGATGGTAAATTTAGAGTTCTTCAGTTGGTTGGAATGTTACGTGGCATTGCCACTGGAATGCAATATTTATCAGAGATGAATTACATTCACCGAGACCTCGCGGCGCGAAATGTTCTTGTTAATTCCCAGCTCGTGTGTAAAATCGCAGATTTTGGCTTATCGCGGGAAATCGAGTCCACTGCAGATGGTGCCTATACAACACGAGGTGGCAAAATACCAGTCCGCTGGACCGCACCTGAGGCGATTGCGTTTAGGAAGTTTACATCTGCTAGTGACGTATGGTCTATGGGCATAGTGTGCTGGGAAGTCATGAGTTTTGGTGAACGACCATATTGGAATTGGAGCAATCAAGATGTTATTAAGTCTATAGAAAAAGGTTATCGCCTTCCGGCGCCAATGGATTGTCCCGAGGCAGTGTATCAACTAATGCTTGATTGCTGGCAGAAAGAGCGCACTCATCGACCTTCTTTTGCAAGTATCGTGAAAACATTGGACAAACTCATTCGTTGCCCGGACACATTAAGGAAAATAGCCCAAAATCGCTCTGCGGATCCTCTCGCAGGCGACACTCCAGATTTGATACAATTCTCCTCTGTGGAGGAATGGTTAGAGTGCATAAAAATGTCTCGGTATATTGAGAAGTTTAGAGCTGCCGGTATAACTGACATGAACGCCGTCGTCGATCTCACAGTCCACCAGCTAGCCTCTCTAGGCGTGACTCTAGTGGGACATCAAAAAAAGATAATGAACAGCGTTCAAAGTATGCGAGCTCAAATACGCGTTAGTGGCCCTTATGGTTTTCTTGTGTAATAAAATGTTTAGCATTCTCAGTGTTTGTGAGAAGGAAACCTTTGGATATTGATCTCCGAAAAAAGTGATTCAAATACAGTGATTAATATTAAAAAATGATGCAGTTTGTATATTTTTCTAAAAAGGACTGTCATAGAAATAGACTAACTTGGTCATAGTGTTGTCTGAAGATAGATTTTAAGAAGAAATATTGACTAGGCACGCTTTTTATACTTGGATTTATCATTGTTTTATAATTTTTTACAATTAAGACAAACTTGCAATTAATGTTATTGTCAATAATATAAAACCAGTCTTACAGTATTGAACAATACACAACCATAGCTTTATTATACTACCGTCTCTAGGTACCATACAACGAAGTAAAAGCCATGATTTATTTTTAAATAATAAGAAATATATTTATTTTATTTTCCAAAACATACAACAAATAAATATTTAAATAAATCCAGTAAATATACTGAAGACATGTTTCAATTGTGAAATATGTAAATGAAGCAATTTTTTCAGCTGGCCTTATATGTTAATTATGCAGTGTAAAATTTTAATATTTCTACCACAATTAAAACGAAAAGCTAATAATCACTAGTAAATGTTACAAAAGAGATATAGTTTAAGAGTAACTCCCTTTTTATAGAAACATTCCGAATAACAATTGTAATTTTTTTCTAAGAATATATATTGTAGGTAGCTAAATTTGCTGTAATAATTTTGATATATTTGTGTTTTTTTAAAGTTTAAATTTTTAAATATTAAGATTAAAAGTATTTTAGCATAAGAATGTATAAGAAATACTCAAGTCTATGCCAGTCATAAAGTTTATTTATCCAAAATTGATTTTTTTTGTATGTGTATACTACAATTGTGATTGGACTCAAGTACTTAAATACCTTTTAAGCTTGCCACAGTACTGTGTGTTTATTTAAGTTTAAGTTTAATCCTTTCTGGCTGCTTAAAATATTTCCTTTTATAGTGGTACATAATAAGTTAGCTAGTGTAATGCCTCTCCTTGCTTTAATATGTTGGATCTTTACTGTTTCCAATGTTTCACAAAGGCTGTGTAATACAGATTATGGTATATCATTATCATTTGATGTATTATGCCAAATCTTTTTTTATATTTATATCATATAAGTGAAATGTACACTTTATATGATCCACATTGGTTGCTTTTGATGTACCAACTGCTTTTTTAAAATATAGTAACATTCTTATTTAGAAACATTAAAAAATTAGCATAACCTAGGGTAAATGAATACTACTGCCAATATAGCTGTAAGAGCTTGTTTATTATTCCCAGCTTACGACAGTCATGGGTGCGATGAATAATGCTATGCGAGTTTAGAGAATTATACATAAAAATATATATATATGAATGCAGAGCGATTTATACAAAAAGCAGTGGCGCTGAATGCGATTTTTTATTGTAATACTTATTAAATTTTAGTTTGTTTTGCATCACCCCATTGTCTTAAGTAATGGAACTGTACTGAATTAGACGACAAAACGTGGCCTATCTAGCAATACTTTAGATATTCGGAAAATTTAGTATAAATAAAGTTATCGTCCTTTAGGCTTCCCCTTTGAATTCAAGACTATGTCATTTTTGACTCTTTATTGCTTTTTTATCAAGTAATTTTATATTTTTCTATGAAGTTTGGGAGTTGTGTGATTACGTTTTCAACGAACTTGTTATGTATAAAATTTCCTCGAAGACTAATCCATACAAATAATATAATGCGGCTTACAATCATTCGCAACCTTACACCAACCAAACCATCGAACAAATTATGACAATACAACACTGGAAACTTTATTGGATTTTACTTTTTAGGCTACAATTCTTATCGCGACCTTAAATTAAAACCCTCAATCTTGGCAATATCGAATAACACCTGATTATTTTTAACTTTTTAATTCTCCTTAAGGTTTCGTATTTTAATCGTAAGTTCATGTTAATTCAACCGTGAATGCTCATATTGAGATTGTTATTTCAAATTGGTATTGAGAAACCGCCGCTTGAACGCTTTTTATATAACACAAGCTGGTTGGTATTCCGGAAATAGGTACGAAGCCTATACCTAAAATACCATCTGGTTACCTCGTCTGACACAATTTAGTGCCATCTGCCGTTTCGTGAAAAGGGGTAGTTTCTTAGGGTTAGTGACCCTCATTACCTTAAGTAAAATTCCTCGTAAACGATTTGAAACGTGATGTAAAAAAACTTTCGCGTTTTCAGCTACTACCGGTTTGAATTTTCCACTGTCCAAAAATCCTTTATACAAAAATCAGACATTGTTTTATATTTTCTTGGCTTCTTAGATGTCTTTCGTGTTTTGTTAGGATAGATGAGTCTCATGTAGAAACAAGTTTTTAGGAAGTTCTTTCTGTATACTAGAAACTATTGTTACGTCTGATAGTTTACTTCTTCTTGAAAAACTTTGGTTTCTTGTTTTGCGTTCCGCCTTCCATCATTAACTGTGAGATAGCAAAGTTAAATTGAATTAATTAAAATGTCCACAAAGTAAAGTTTAACACGTACTAATATTTAGACGCTTCACAAAATGCTGTTGTTTGCAATGAAAACTTGTAATTAGACAACAAATACGAGCACGCAAATACGGTCGAGTAACTTCATTTAGATTCGATTTAATTTTTATCTTTATAATTGTATTTGTTAATGTAAAACAATAAATTATGTTTATTTAATTATGAATAATTAATTATATTTAGTACTTGCTAAAAAGAATGATTACGTGTTCCATTAAATAATGCAGCCATTGGCTGTTAATATAAATGAAAAAAAAAAGCGTTCATTATTTTATACTTCTTCATGGTACTGTCTTCCAAGGTCTATTGAATATAGGTATATTGCCCAAATTAGGAAAACCATGTGGATATTTCGAACTTTGTTTGGATTTGAATAATAATTTTAAATCGTGCTTAGGATTATCATCCACTTATAAAATGCTTCACAAATATTTATTCAACAGTTTCCTAGCTTCGACAGTCGTTCGAAACTTCAACGTTTACATGAAATGTACCTTTGAACAATTTACAAAGTCGGTCTTATAACACCAATTATCATATCCACTAATCAAAGTAGAAATAATATTTATATTGATATTAATAGTATTAGGTCGAAATAATATTATTTATGACCTCGATTTATTTTTAAAAATTAGGAAGAAGATACGATTTTTGATACACTGGACAAAAAAAATCTAGATATTTATTGAGAAATTTGTTGTCCAGTAATGTAATTGGTTCTTAGTGTAATGTAAAATACATATTTATTTTTCATTAATATAGTGATAGAGCAAGGTGAAAGACCTTAATAGTGTGTGTAAATTTATTTGTTTTATGTTGACATCTTATATACATATATATATATCTCATTGATTATAATGATTATGTTTCTTGGTGGCTATTTTGTTTAATTTTTCTATTACATTTACATTTTTTTTGTTTATATACACTATATATATTTTAAGATTTAGATATCGTTATTAAATGTATCTATACGTTTGTACATTGTGTCTCCGATAATAAACTACGCCTAAAGCAATAAATTCGCCTCTCTCTAGAAGGTTATAAGACACATTTGTACAATAATAAATTTAATGTTATGTATATTTGTAGCGTCTTTCCTCATCGTTTCCTTTTTAATATTTGAATAGTTTAATATTTCTTAGTAGTTATAATAAGATAAGATTTTTTAAAACCCACCACCATCGACATATAATAAAGTTTTTGTGCGAGAATATAACAAATACGTCCTTTTTACGTTTCATTAGAACACGAAAGTTCGGTCGATGGGGAAAGAGGGCACTTTTTACATGTGATACTTTAAGATTTAAAGCCATATTCAGATCTAAATGAAATTTTAGTGTGTAAAAATTGCTTACGCAAAACGTTGTCGTAGCGCTAATAATATTTGTCATTTATTAAATCGAATAGTTGAACTGTAGTAACACCAATAATAGCCTAATATCTTATAATTCATAGCGTGATCTTAGGTTTTACGATAATGATAAGATTTTTTTATATATATAGCGCTGATGCAGGGGCACTGGCGTTAACCTGTCTACGTACTTCCTCAGAAATATGTTAAAATTTTTAAAATGTTATTAGGAATAATTGGAAGACGGATATAAGATTCGGATCAGGTTTATCACAATGCCCCTGCACGGTAACAGATGGTTAACTTAGGCAGTTTAAATTTTTAAATCAGATTAGATACAATCAATGAAAATGTAAGCTTGGCTATAATTTATGTAATAAATATTGATAATTATATGGGTGTTTCTTATTTATTTATCCTTTCACAATTTCCATGGAAATTTAAATCTTGTATTTTTATTATGCATTTGTGCGTTGCGGGCTTAATTGCAATTTAATCTTATACTATGGATAATGTATATAAAGAGAGGACTTGACAAAATGGCCCCCGCGCTAACATTCTTGAAGCCGCCGTGCTAAGCAAAATGACTCATTTTTATTACAAAATGCAAACGAGTTTATGTTGCGTTTGATTATATTTTTAAGGTTCTCCCAACATTCTATAAGGTTAATTGAATGTCATATTGTTTTACAGTTTTTTTTGTTGTGAAATAAATAACTGTTGTAACTATTTCTATTTTAGTAAAGTATTTAATTAACTAAGTTTAGTGTCATAGTTTGTATCAGTATATTATTTATTGATGAAATCATGAGATTGGTCTCGTATAGAAAAGTGAAAGTGCTTAACCTGCAACGTTCTCCAAAGCTTCTTAAGCGCACTCGACATGAGCTTACTTTAGTATTCGTCTCGGACTGGTATCGCCATCTACATATCAATTTTCACTTAAATTAGTAAGTACTCGATATTCATAGTTAGAAACAGGTGTCGCTACTTGCTATATTGTTTTGACTCATTAAATAGAATACTTTATTATGCAAAATTATTGATTCTTAATGTTGACGAAATACAAATTCGCAGGTATTTAGAATTGATTGAATTTTAATATTCTGTGTAGAGACGACTATAAGCTGCCGTTCTTCTTGTATTTGGTGGTAAAGGACTGTGGGCTGTGGGTTCAAATCCTACTCAGTGGAAAGGTTAGCTAAAATAGAAGTTTAACTGGAAGTAAATGTTGTGAATGATGTTACGAAAGTATGTTTTACAGCTTTACGCTGTATCTCGCACACAGCTGAATAGGCAGCGGGACCCTAGTGTTAAAACACTCCGTTCCCTACTTTCCGCCGAATTCTAGAGGTATTGCGTGCTGAGTGGCGGAACTCAACGCCGCGCTTTGCCTCGACACCAGAGCGAAGAAATGGATATATAAATTTAAATAAATATTTCATTTCCTTGAGTGGGGATTGAACCTGCAACTGTAGGAAGGTATACTTGAATTCATAGGTAAATAATTAAAATTACGTAATATAAAACGTTAGAAACATAAGTGACCGTCCAGTTCATGTACTTTAATTGAACTAAAATGTTAACAAAAAAAATGAGTATGTCAGTCAATGAAGTAATTATTTGAAATTATCGTCTGACCTACATTTTATAATTTATGCCATCATGCCACAGTATTACGGCGCGAAGATAGTGGGTTTGGTTCCCACTCGAAGTACTTATGACCTATGATAAAATTTCATTCCTATTTTTGTAAAACAGTGTGGCGTTCGATTGGGCGCTGGAATTGGAAGATGAAACCTGGGACCACGGTATTGGACCTGACAAAACGAGCTGATCGAAGCGCAAGGGGCACTATCTACCTTTTCTCGAAAAGCTTCGTCATTTTATTGATGACTCCAGTGTTGATTACACCTACCAGATAAACAAAGTTAGGAGGATGTTATGCTAATTACTTTCCAGAAAGAACGGACAGCCAAACGCGAGCGTTATAATGTTAATAGTACATTTTAATAAATGGGATAGTACATTTTAATAAATGTACTATTAGTACATATTTTATTGATTTATTTATTTACAGGTTTAATAACCTGGAACTGGAAGTATGAATGTTATATCAAAGAACTTAGGAAAATAAAGAGATTTGAAAAATAATAAAGTAATAAAAAAAATAAAAAAAAAAATAGCTTTATTCTCATAGTTTTTTTAACAAGTTGAGTCGCTGAGACTTCCCAGTAAGTAATCAAGGATACTTGTGTTGGGAATGACTCGCTTCTCCGTTTGATACATTTAAGCTTAGAGAATAGTTAATAGATATAACAGAAAACAAATAAGGGGGCAAAATAAAGTATTAATGATTAACAATAATAATTTCTTTCCACTTCTCCATTAAGTGACGAAATCCCATAAAAAACATAAATGGGAGTCAAGTTACATGTTAAGTAGTGTGGCGATGACACCCACGGGTTCCCCGGGTGGTGCTAACACACTAACATGATCTGGCTACCACAAGGCGTGGGGAATTAAATATTTTCAAAAAATCTGGCCCAGACGTGGGCAACCAGCCTTTGGTTCAGTAAACCTGGATACTACTATCTTCAAGTTCCCATATCCTGCATATAGCAGGGTAGGCAGAGGGAACCTAGTGGCAAGACACTCCGCCCTCACGACCTGGACACTAGGCTCAATCCATCTCACTTTCAGAACTTTTAAAATCAGTAAATGTACCTAATTTCAGTTTCCAATTAGTAAATTGATATACCTAAACAAAAAAAAATAGATTAAACGAAAAATAAAAAAAACTATTGTAATGACTGCAATAAAGTGTCAATTATTACTTACACAAGGACCGCTCGATAAGAAATGAATGCGTAAATAAATAATTAGGTTTTGTTGTACTAATTTAGATAAGGGGCGATAGTAAAGTTAAAATAACCGTTTCTCATAATATGTTTTGAAATTTTAACCTCTAATTCTATATTTTCAGTATGATGCAATACATTCCCGTATTATATGTAGAGAATGTGAACGTAAGTGGAAAATCTAAGACGCGTACTCCATCAAACGAAATAAACGAAAATACTAATTGTAAACATTCCTCTGAGTGGGGATTGAACCCACCACCACCTTGTGCGTAAACCACTAACTATACTTAACCGCCAACACCACTCTCTCAATGAAAAGACTGAAGTGATCAGCTAACTTAGAACTAAGTTAAATGCTACATAGGTAGAGTGGTAGGTTTGAGATAATATTTGGCGCACAAATATGTTTTATTAAAAAATAAATTTTATTAATATTACTTATATCCATCCATCTGAGGCCGTCGTGGCGCAGGGGAACAAACTGTTAACTCGACGGTTGTAGGTTCGTTTCCCACTCAGGGTAATGAATTCTTATTTATTAATAGTTTCACTTCTTCGCTCTGGAAGTGTGAGTGAGTATGGAAGGATTCATAATTATCTACTTACCTACTGTAGTACTTAAACCTATAATGCTAGCTAATTTTACTTATAAAATAAGTATTTTTTATAGACAAGACTAGGCAAAGGAGCGTATGGGTCACCTGATGGTGATTACCGCCCACGATCCCGTGCAACACAAGAGGAGGTACGTAAAAAATCTCACTCTACAGAACCTCAACTCATCCTAATTTGAATTCGGGACATTGCGTGCTACAAGTGCGGAATAACGAAAATAATTTATTTCCTCAAGTGAAAATAAAACTATGGGTTTTCGCTATTCCCTTTACAGTCAGGCGCTATCCCATTCTGGCACTAGAGAGCACTAGGGAGTAAAGCTTGTATTTCATACAAAGATATGCCATTTTCCATAGGAATAATATTACTAAGATTTCGGCTCGTCTGAAATGGAGTCCAAAATATAATATTAAATTACTGAACGGAAGTTTATTATTATTTAAGTGTTTAACTCCGACGTAATGTGCACGACTGAACGCGGATTGTAATCCAAAAAAAGATTATTTATGTTTAGATCTACATTACTGCAGCACATTTGTCTCTATTATTGTATTGTGTATTTTACATAAATGCAAATGGAAAAAAAAATAAAAGTATCTTTTTCACTCTGTTTCCCCCTTATCGCAGGATAGGCAGGAAACCTAACAGAGGAAAGTGTTAATACACTTCCGCCGACCTCTAAAAGGCAGTACGACGGAATTCGACGAGCGCTCTGCCTACCAAATGAAAATATTAAACATTGAAAATCCTCGAGTGGAAATCGAACCCACGACCAAGTTACACAACTAATATTTAGCGAAACTTACAGTAAATTCAAAATTCCTATGTAAAGTAAACGTAATATAACCTTTTTTTCTAACAATCTACTATGGAGCAGTCACATTAGCTCACAACGGCTATCAGAACCTTTTTTTTTAATGTCTGCTTCTGCATGTAATGACTTGAAACACGAGTATAATGAACATTGAATCTTCACGGTACTTTGGAAATGAAAATATTTTTCTTTTTTTGTTACATTAGTGATATCACTATGTTTATATAAATGCCACAATGTGTGATTGTAAACGCTATAGGTTGTGGGTTCGATTCTCACTCGAGAAAATGAAATCGCTCATTCGCTCTGGAGCCTGGCCTCTAGAATTCGGTGGAAAATGGGGAACGCAGTGCAACACTAGCTGTCGTCTGTCTACTCTGTTGAGTGCGGGATACAGCGTGAAGCTTAACTTAGTCTAGTATGTACTTAGTCCCTTGTGGTATACATATCTATGAAAAGAATAGAACAAAGTTAAAGAAATATTTTAAATCAAGGATACATTAATTAAATACTAAATTAATATTTAAATCTAAGCGTCGCGTTCTACAGTTAACACTATAAAAGTTTCATTTATTAACAAAATTTTGATGTCGCAATTTCCATCCTGCAGTCACTGCACTATACTGAAAAAAAAAAGATAAAGTGACTAGCTTCTACCTGCGGCTTCATATGACCCCACTTATCATGACCCCGCTGTCTATGGCAGCCCGTAGAGCGAAGCGCAAATGCAGGATATCTTTCAATACACTACCACCTGAAATAAACTTAGTTTTTGTGGAAAATGTATTCAATATTTATATAAATAAGCATGTTTTTTTTTTTCATTTTCTTTAATATCATAATAGTCATCTTTGAGTGTGAAATGTAGCATAAAATTAACGCTATTAACTTTATTTTTATGTAATTTGAGACATTGATCGTTTATAACATTAAATAGCAACCCAATGTCTGAAAATATTATCTAAAGATATATAAAAATCATATCCTTTCGTCAAAATATAAAATAAATTAAGATATTTTTTTTAAATAATAGACGATACAATACTTTAGCTGTTCTTAAATAAAGCAATCAAAATAGGAGGTTGTCAAAATGGAGGGAATAAAAAAACTCTTTCAATTTTATATAATTTAATTAAACATATTTTACTTAATATCTAAAACATTATGGCTTTCGATTTATAATGAAAACTGTTTTGAATATATTAATAAATAATAATGATATTTCAATAGTGAAATAAAAAAAAAAACACCAAATTGCTTTTGAAAAACAAAATACACTGGCGTAAATTCTAACAGTCTGGCGTATATTACGAATTCAACAACTTGAATGAAAATACTTTTAGAAAACGTACAAAAAAATTAACTTAGCGGGATTTGAACCGCCTCTTGGATACCTTTTGGCACTGGTTCAAATCCCCCTGTTATTTTTTTTATAGGTACGTTATCTAAAAAAAAATGTTTCTTTCCTCATTTTAGAATAACACTTTAAAAATGTTAAAAACATATATATATCAACTTTCCACACTAACTCTCTCTCTCTTGCAATTACTATCTAGTGGTAAATTATAAAAATATATAATATAAATAGAAAAGCATATAATTACGCTATAAGCATACGGGGTATAACATATAACATATAAAATATGAACATAATTCAGGGCTAAGCAACGGCAAAGTGGGTTTTCAAATTTCAATGAATAAAAAAGCAATGGAGCCGTCTGGAGACACACACTCCCATACCACCTACTTGCCTACTTAGACATGCCATCCACGCGCGTCGCATGCATGAATACCAAAAAAAAGACAAAAAAATGTGTCGGTGCTGTGCCGACGTTACGGCTTTAAAGCGCGATACATATTATAGTCTAAAGGCATTGTACATACATACATACATATATACAGTATATAGTGCACTACGCATGCGCTATTTCTTTGAAAATGTTATCTCGTGGCCACGTTTCAGTTTTCAACGAATACTTAATTGTACTTCGCGATATTATATGAGGAATACGAGTGAAACGTTTAAATTCAATTTCATTACATTTTAAATCACTGTATAAATTATTTAACTTTAACACAGCCTTACTCGATCACATGTTAAGGTGAAAAAAAGGAAAAATTTAGCTAAATTATAACAAAGAATATCATCTAATATGACACAAGGCTTTAGATATATTAGTGATGCTGATGAATGAGTTATTTTTGTATATTTAAGCAATTCAACATAAATATCTGCCAATTAAATATTATAAATTAATATATATCCATACCTATATTATAAATTCGAAAGTAACTCTGTCTGTCTGTCTTTTACGCAATCAGGGCCAAAGCGCTAATTTAATTGTGATAAAATACTCATATAGAGATACTTGAGGGTCTCGGGATGAACATAGGATACTTTTTTTCTCATATTTGTAATATTTTCGATATATACCAATATATTTAAATATTAATTAATTTGACATGCAATTTATTCCGCCATGTTAATAACAACCGTCGCTATACGAACGATATGCAAAGTTTGTTGTTAGAAAACGTCACCCAAAATGAGCTTGCTTAACTCTATTGAAAACTGAAAATAATTTCATAAATATATTTAATAAATATTCGTATAGTTCAAGCGGTCGTAGCCGCGTTCGGGTCCACTAGTATATATATAAATTGGTGTTGGAAAGACGAAAAATCTTTACTTTGTATATATTTTTTAACTTTGGTAACCAAACACCCAGCCAATGCGCCAGACAGACATATTATATACCTAGGCAATGTTAATGAGTAAGAAAAGTAGCAGCATTACAAAATTTTACATAGAAACTTCAATAAAATAATAAAATAATATTTGTTCATTTTGTAGTATTTCATGAAAAAAACACGATTACTTTAAGAAAAAAATACAATATACTTATCTCACTAATTTGCCTTTGAATCTACGAAAAAATAAAATTTAAGACTGAAATAATGAGTGTATTTCCTCCAAATAAATATTTATAATCAAAATATAGAACCAGTTACTTTAAGCAATTTGAGATTTTAACAAAATATATTATACAGGGTGGAATTGTCAGCACCACTTTAAATGAAACCACAGTTTTAACTACTCTATAAAAGCCTAATATAATTCGGAAAAAAAAAATTCCCAAAAACGAAAAAGTTATTTTTTCAAACAAAATAAATAATAAAATTATCGTTTTTAAATAAAACGCCATTTGTAAAGTATAACATAGGCACGCACACACTTACCTGTCAAAGCGGCAACGTCGTACACTTATGTGTGCGTCACACGAAATACAGGTATGGATAAAAATCGTGAAATGAAAAAAAAATCCTATGTCCAAACTGATGAGGTACCTTAATTAATTTCTTAGGTATGGGTTTGAAATATATTACCCTATATGCAGTTTCAATAAAAGAAGCGCTGCCTCTTCCACCCTGTATATGTATGTTTATATGTAGCGTATGTTCAGCTTTAGCTATCATCGATCGATCAAAACAATTATTAATTATGTTTAAATTTTGTGTATAGTTTGCGAACTCTTTTTCCGTTTTAAATTAAATTTGCTGCGTATTGGACAATAATGATGAAAATTACGATTGATGAATTAGTGATTGTTACATACAAATTACAATATACGATAATAACGAAGAGAATCTAATAATGGCAGATACAAATTGTTTCCCAACAAAAATAGTATAACTGACGACCTCGTATTATATCCAATTGGCGAATAGGCACGATGTTTGTACAGTCTAAACTATTTTAAAATTGTGCGAGATTTTCTTATATATATATATATAGATATTATTTAATTTACCTGCAGCCGTACTTAGAGACATAAATTTGTATTTAGATAACATTAAATCGACACATATGTACTGTCTCTGTTTATTTTTTTTTCAGCTTCACACTTCCCGCTTGTAGCAGGGAACCTAGAGTTAGCTGTTCTCCACTTTTCGCCGTATTATTGAAGTATTGCAGTTAGAGTGGCAAAACTCAACGCCGCGCTTTTGTTTTGGTTCCAGAGCGAACAAATGGAAATAATTATTCATTCCCCGATCGCGAATTGAACTCACGACCGTTGCGTTACAGTCACACGCTTGTGTCCCTGCGCCACACCGCCCCATTAACTGTTTAATATTATTTAAATATTAATTTAAGTCTCTATGTGCGGCTGTTACATATATAAGTAAGTTGAGATGCTGCCTACAGTATAAAATTTAACATATCTCTATCTAAATATACAACTGACTACTTCCACAGGACCCCAACTCGATTACAATAATAGATACATTTCATTCAATAACATTATATTTATTTAAACAAGTAAGTATACTTATGTAATAAGGCTTTTTTTTTCGTCAAATAGTTATCTTTACTTGTATTATTTTTCATAGAACACAATTTTTGATTTCACGCCAATCTAAATGCATGTGGTAGGTATTAATGGACATTTTATACACAATAAATATTGCGTACATAGGCACTATAGTCTATAGTCTAGTACAGTGGTTCTCAACTATTTAGCCGCAAACATTTAAAAAGAATTCTAATCATTATAAACAGTTAATTATTTCCTTTAAAAAATTAACAGATTTTAGCATACTGTTTAATTTTGAAATCGCGCCGCCATAAGGAATAAGTTGAAAATCACTGCTCAAGCACTTCGGCCAGTGTTAATAAATCGCTCTCAAGTCTGAGATCGATCTCAGACTTCAAGTAAACAACTAGAAGACCGATTTTGAAATGCAGTTTTCATTTATAGATGTATAATTAATGAATGAAAACAGTATCTCAAGATTGATCTCAGACTAGACAGCGATTTGTAAATACGGGCCCTTAGTTTATAAGTTATAACGTAGCATAACATCTTGTGAAATTAAGAAATCGAATAGCCTTATGATCCATATTTTTACGTGCCTTTTCAAAGCTGTCTGATAAAGTACTGTTATTTTAACAGACGAAACGATTTTTTTTATTAGGATAAACAAAAAGAGACCATCACAGATAAACAGTATAAATACAGTACTTATCAAGCATTCATGAATTAGGGCCTCATGGTTATTATAAATACTTTTTTACAGTTGTAGATTACCAATGTACAATGTATTTCACATAATATTTAGAGGCCAATTAATTCATTAAAACTATCTATAATTTTAAACACATATGTAATTTAATATTATGTAAAAGTAAGATAAGCTTAGTTTTATGTATGTAAATATTCTTATAAATAGAAGTTTCAATATTATTGCAGTATTTTTCTTGTACATTATAAGTATTGTTTATTATTAAGTTAGCTCATTGTAATATTTCTTCAATATACATGTTTGGACATTGTAGGAATATTACCATTTATAGGATATTTTAAACTTTCGTATTAGTAAATCCCAACCACACCTTTGTAAATTATATATATTTATAAATATGATAATAATTGTATATACAGCAAATTCATTTACAAATAAGTGATTATAACATTTTTTTAGTCATTACTGTAAACCATTGTGTTAAATTAAATAAATTGGAAGTATTTAATTTGTTCTGTAAAAGTCTAAATTAGACAGTTTAAAAAATCCACAAAAAATGTTTATGTAAAGTTGGTTAGATTCCAAAACAAAAAAATGTAAAAATAAATTAAGACACTCTACAGGATACCTTTAAATATTATTTAATATTCATCAAAATAAAATGTAAATGTTCATATAATTTTCGTAATAATAAGTGTTAATAATATTCTTCATCATTGCTAATTTATACACTTGAGAACGTCAAATACACACACTTGTGCTAATATTCACTTTGGTGTTCTACAATAATATTTTTGATATTTATTACTAATTTCGTTGAGCTAGCTATAAAATTAATAGGAATATAAGAAAATGAGATACTATAAGAAAACTTGGCATAGAGCTGATATTCGGTTGAGACCCTAGGTAGACCTTTGCCCATAAAATATTTAGGTCTCCGTCGTTCCCATCTGTGCTAAATATATATTTAAGTTGAAAAACAACGATTTTGGTTTTTTAAATTTTTCACATAAACAATAAGTTAAAAAAACCCAGTCAAGTGCGAGTCGTACTCGCACACCTTAGGTTCCCCATTCTGAAGGGCTTAATAGACCGGCAGAGATACAACAAAGTGATCCGATAAAGGTCCTATTTTTTCTATATGTGGTAATGAACAAAACTAAATTTGTAAGACAATGTAGTACCAAAAAATTACCTACAAAAATTGTCTATGTATGTTTTCCCACAGAATCACAATTTAATAATTTGCCCTTGAATAACTTTTTCAGCACACATAGAATTGATAGGGACTTTTGGTATTTTATTTTTAATAGTGTAACATTTTATACATTAATAATTTTGGTAAAATTATAGACTTATCTATTTAAGGGAAGTGTCATCATAGTAATTTAATAGTTATCATGGGATGAAGAATAATTATTAATCTATTATAATAAATAAATTTTCAGTATTTATAAAATATATTTTATTTTTCAATAGAAATTCTACTGGTCAATGTGAAATAATTAAGTAAATGATTTTATTAGTAAATTAAATGATATAAAATCCTAAAAGCATGCATACAATCTCTTATAAAAATAAAAAAAACATCTAATAGATTTTCAACTTCATTTAGTTCCTTTTAAAAACACCATTATGTTTAAAAAAATTGCTATCAAATTGTATACTACTATATGTAACAATGTTACAAATCATGCATGCATTCCTTATATCTATTAAGGTATATTAACTGAAATTGTAGGAATATTATAAAATTCATAAATGAACATTATTAAAAATGAAATTGAAACATTTGTGTCATGTAAAATATCTCACTAGCCATAAAATACTTAGATATTTTATTGTGATAAATATATAACATACGGTATGTACATACTGATAAAAATGTTTAAAGATAATTCAAATATTGCTCAGTTATTATCAACCAATCTATCTTATAAAACACTATTTTTCTAATTATAATGATGGTTACTATAACCATAATTATAGGAAATTACATTAAATATGTAATATTTTGTATAATTTAAAATACTTCATGTGAGAAAAATAAACACTTGCTCTTTTGGTACACTGAGCCTATTTGTCACTTAAAAACTTGAAAATTCCCATACAAAACATCTTTGGCAACAACCTCATTTACTTATACAATATGCAATGTAAAGTTATGGGTTGATCTTCGTCTCATCCCCTGCTGCTATACAGTATCCACTTTGCTATTTGCTTCATTCAGGAGCATATAGTTGGTTGGCTTTCTCTTAAAAGTTACATAGGTGTAGCCCAGGCTGGCTAATACACTAATATTTAAGCCAACAAAATTGAGCCACGAATATACATAATCCCCACCAATCATCATTCCTAAGTAAGTTACCAAAATATTCTTTAAACAACCAATAATAGTTGTAGTCAAGGCACTATTATATTGCGTGCACAACATAACACTATAGGAGAGTACAAATCCCATCACACATGACATCATGAACTGTGCTAAAAACAACATGTCTGACCAATGAGCATATGCTGCAGATCTTTCGAGGTCTCCTGTGCACCAAGCTACTATTGCAGCTGGTACTATCATAAAAAGAGCATTGTAATACATGAGTCCATACTTGCCAAGTTCCTTTGAGTCTAACTTCTTCTTCATGTAGACTCCATTTGCTGCGGTGAATCCATCATTTAGTAGAACTAAAGTATATCCTGACCATGAGAAGGTAACATCATCAGCAGCTGCTAGCAAGGCTCCACCAACCATGGCTAACACACTAGCTTGAACTGGCCATGATGCTTTGATGCCTAGTACAAATCTTTCAAGAAGCATTGTCATTAGAATGCTGAATCGTCTAAGTGCTGTAAACATTGGAAGACTTAATTCTTTAGTACCACCTAGGCCTGTTGCCATATTACCCAAGTATATCAATGGCAGTGGCCAAATTCGACGAGCTACACCACTATCCAAAGGTGGAAATTTTACCACTTTTGCGGAGCGACCGCACCATAGCACTGTTATTGTTGCCAACATTTGACCCAAGCCCAGGACTTGGTAAGAAGGAAATGCATAAGACGTTAATACGGTTTTGTTGACTACCGTTATCATGAACGACGCTAGCGCGTAAAATGCAGCGCTTAATATCTTCTTTACCATCGCGGACCTATCAGCCTCTGGATCTTCTAGTGTAGTATGTGCCGACATGGTGCTTCTTGAAAATATTATTTATCACTTAATTTTATTAACGTTATTACCTATCATGATAACTTCCGATGATAAATAATAAAGCAAACGTTCGTTAACTGACGTGTTTAGCGGCAGAGGGGTCGTCTTAATCACGAACCATCGATTTCATGGTCAGTTATATACACTATTCATTAAATATAAATAAAAGTAAAAGCCTTGATTAATCGGCATACACGACAGCATTCATCACTTTAGCACTATTGACATATGTCAAATTAGGACATAGTTGTTTGACAAGTAAATAAAATAGACAATACAAGGAATTTCATTCCATAGTTGTCTATGCTTTTGTACATTTACATTTTTACGTCTATTTTACTTTGTTTGTTAATATTAATTGTGCTAAAAATATAAATATATATTTTTATTATTCACATAGATATATATGTATATATGAGGTATGTTATTATTTTCTAATAAAAAAATCAGTCAACATATATCTATTATGTTGTGATAGTCTAGCGCAAGCGAGACGCGACATTTTGGTACGGAACTTTTCCGTGTATTGATTGCCATGCCAGTCAGAGGTATATTTTATTTCATACCGTAGGGTAGGAATATAATACTTGATATACCTTCGTTAACATGTATTTTTGTAAAACACTTTGTGCTGTCGCGTAGTTAGATGCTTACGTAGCCAGTTATATTTGTGATTGATTTTCAGTAAGTACCAGTTTCATTGTGCGGACGCGTAGTGCGACTGAAAGTCGTGTGTACAGTTAGTCGCAAAACACGGGCGTCGTCAGTCCTGATTAAAGGGTGGCGTTTTTCAGGTGGCGATGGCGATGCCAGAGCAGTTTTCTTTGAGATGGAATGATTTCCACTCAAATCTGTCCCAGTCTTTTCAAGCGTTATTGGAAGGCGAAGATCTGGTGGATGTGACGTTGGCGGCTGGTGGCCAGTATGTTCACGCTCACAAGCTTATACTATCCGTCTGCAGCCCATACTTCAAGGAGCTATTTAAGGTATGACTCATAATAATTTGCCTTTGTCAGTTTAAATATTTTCCTCAATACTTGCATAGATATACATATACTTATGTTCTACAAAAGGCAGACATTTTCCATATAAATCAATACTTGTTATGTTATTTATATGAATTGTGTATCTGTAAACAGTAATATTTGTATACATGTTGCTTTCTTTTGTAAACATTTCATGTAAACAGCCAGTTGACATTGTTAATTTATTCAATAAATAAAGATAAGTAAATTACAGAGAGTGATAGTAGTTTCTGATGTAAGGACATTAATTGTATGTTATATTTAACAAAAGATTTATGTGTAAATTACATATAATATAGTGTAAAGATTATTTATAATAAAAGATGGATTATTTATCAATATATAAATAATGAAACATCATGATTTGCTTTTTTGTAATTGTAGGCAAATATTTTTTTTTTCTTTTAGTTTTCATATATATTACATAATACTTTATTGTTTGTTTATTTAATTACACATATTTTAAGGATACATCAAGAAATTTATATAAACCAGTAACTTTTTTTCATAAGGAAATAACCTGTGACTGTACTGTACTACTGTTTAATACATTTTGTGGTGGATTTTTTATTACACAAAAGTATAAAAATAATATTTACTCCTCTAATTTGATACTTTACCATACACTAAGAACACACTAGTTAAATACTTTAAAGTATAATTACTTCATAAATCTAGATAAAAACAAAATATATTAAAATGAAATAAGACAGTTATGGTTTTGCGGGACAGCATTTGAATTTAAATATGGTACTTGTGAATTTGATGCCCATTCAGGGGAATGATTTTATTTAAATTTCCCCACTCTGGTAGTAAAAGTGCCACACTCAGTTCTGTCACTTTCAAACAAGATTAATAATTATTATATAAATTATATGATAATTAAAAATAATTGATGTCAGCATTTTCGTTTATCAGCCATTGCAAACTTTAAAACAACAATGTCAAACAGCAATGTTTGCAGTAATAAATGCCAAATAATAATAACTGTCATAAGACTGAGTTAGCAAGTCTGGACCTGTCTAGACATGAATTTAAATGAAATGAAATGTAGTAAGCTGATAGGATTTGTAGTGTATAAAGGTTATAAGCTAATGAAATTTGTTAAACATAGGCAAATAATGCTGTCGTTCTTTTTGTCTGATTGAGGCTGATGTTGCGAAGCGCCACAAGGGTGTGACTGTAACGCGACGGTTGTGGGTTCGATCCCCACTCGAGGAAGTAAAATATTAATTTATGTAAAAATTTCCTAAATATATAAGAAGGTCTTGAACAAATGTATTCGTAATGTAAAAGTGTATTTTGTATTAGCTCTTATGGTTTTTGTTACATTAAGGTTATACTGTATTACATTTTAACTATGTTAACTAAGTAGAATATAAATAAATATATAATATATATGTTTTTAGATGAATCCATGTGAGCATCCAATTGTCATACTCAAAGATGTAGCTCATCAAGAACTAAGACAGCTATTACAATTTATGTATCGTGGGGAAGTTCATGTGCGGCAACAAGAATTGTCAGGTTTCTTACACACAGCTGAGCTGTTGCAAGTTAAAGGCCTTACAGGTGGTAGAGAGGTTAGTATAAAATAATATGGCATTTTATTTTCAATTTCTTTTTGCATTTTAAATGTTGTGACCAAAATTACTAACAAATTGTTAACACAATTAATTATGTTTAAATATAATTGTTTATAGTGCTAATTTTATTTAAATTCTTAATTTTGGGCCATGTTTGGGTGTAGGATCATTCTTTTGATATTAATGCTTATAAATGCTATGCTATTCTTTGATATTAATGCTTAAAAAGAAGCCAATCTTTTTATAGCAAAAAATCAAAAGATACTAATTATATGAAATTATATATGAAATTATTTCAATTGATATTCCAACAATAATTAATGTGTAATAAACCTCTACACTAATTGATAAGTAACTGGAAAGACTCAGAAATAGCCATTGTGATACTATTATATAAAAACACTTAGTGTTGTAAATTTAAATCTTTTTGTGTAAGTTCATGCTGTATCCCGCATAAAGTATAGTATGCAGAAGGAACCTAGTGTTAACAATGTCTGTTCTTCACCTGCCGTCCAATTTTCGACTGAACGTCGCACTTTGACATCTTGCAAGAGCGAGGAAATGAAAATAATTAATTTGTTTGAGTAAAATCTAATCCACAACAGTCGTTCTTGTAGTTAACCGCTGCCTGCTGTGTGCCACAACGGCCTTGTGATCTTGCTATATATAATTTTTGTAATTTGCTTACAGAAAAGTGAATCTCCACCTCCAGTTTCTGAAGAAGACACATCTTTTACAAGGGCTCCTGTGGAGCCTGTGTCTGATAGTCTACCAGAATGGGTGCCGCCCTCTGACGAGACAACCCCTGAGGTGTCACAGGAGTCTATGGCATCGGGCCCTAAAGAGGAGGCAGCCAGAAGCCCTTTAAAACGGTAAATACTTGAAAATATAATATGTGTAAATAAATAACATATACTGGGATTTTTAGAACAAATGAAGGTGCTATTGATATAATGATTTCTAATTTGGTAAAGGTAGTACAAAGAGTGTACATTAGGGACAACATATCTAAGCTTCTCCTTGTGCATGTTACACACATATGGAGAAAAGTTTTTTAAATGAAATCTGCAATATTGAATATTCCCGTCTCTTTTATCTGGTGTCGAGGCAAAGAAATGCCTCAAGAATTCGGGGGCAGTAGACAACGAAAGTGTCCTAATAGGGAATGGAGAGAATTTAAAACATAAAAAATATTAAGACAGATATTGACGTGGTAAGGCATCAAAATAAAAACAGAATAACTCAAAACGTCCAAATTTCTCTCGAATAGTCCGGTAATGGAGTGTCTTAACACCATGCTCCCTGCTTGAACTGCTGTGTATCAATGCCATCGTGGTCAGTAGGTAAGTCGGTCCCTTCAGTGGAATAGGCTATTTTCTTTTCTTCTCCCTAAATCAAGCAAAACAAAATATCTTGAATCGACGATTGAAGATTCACCTTGTCTATCCTGTTATAAGGGATTAAGTGAAGCTGAAAATACATTTTCTTTCACAGGTTATTAAAGAACACGTCGAACAAAAACAGCTACAATTCCAACAAGAAGAAACCAAGACCAGTAAACGACAGTCCATCTCATGCTGAAAACACCGAATATGCTTCTGACGGGTAAGTCTACTATAAATATACCGAAAAATATAATTTTTTTTTTATACTTCACATATTATTATTTTAATTTTTATTTAATTTTGTTAAGTTGGGCACATTTTGTTTTGTTTATTTTTATTTCATAAACAACTTTACAGCGAACCAATGATTGACTTCGACAACGACATGTTTCACAACGTCCTTGTGTTACCAGACTCAGGCAAAGAATCAGGTGAGTTCAAACGAAAAACGATTCGCGAAAAATATAGATCTATTATAATAAAATTAAAGATGGTTGTGGGTTTGGTTATCACTCGGGGAATTACTTGCATATTTAAATTAATTAATTCATTAATCAGAGAGAGAAAAAAAATCGATATTTAATCGATATTGTTTTTTGTACCGAAGGATGGAATTGCAAATCCGGCGGTGTCAAGTGTCCGTCTTGCCACCGATTTTTCGCGAATCGATACAACTTGAAAGTGCACATTCGGGACAAGCACGACACTAGGGAGGGTACCTTGCAATGTGACATATGTCAAAAGCGCATGAGGAACCCCTCCTGCCTGCGCGTCCACATGTACCACCACCGCAAACAGGCCGCCTATCTGGCTCAACTCAGCGCGCAAGGAGATCAAATGAGACACGTGTATGTATTGTTTCTGTTAGTTGGTTATAGTACGGTCGACGAGTCGTGGGCGCTTTGAAGTTAGGATTTATGAACGTTTGTGCTTTGGTCATTCGAGAACAGGGCAATCAAAATCACGACTTTTGGATCGTATTTGTTTAATTTATATATTTAATGCACTTTTTAATTGTTTTTTTTAAATATTTTTTTCCGTATATTTCTTTTATGGTTTTGGATTTATGTTGAATATATACTGTATTGGGTGTTTGTGGAGTTTATTGTGCTGTATTTTACTATATTATGTGTATTGTATAAGAAAAATTAATGTCATTCGCAGTGTTCAAAATATGGGAAACAAGTGGCGTAACGAATCAAATGCGGAATTCAGAGAAATTGACAAGTAAGTGTTGACAAGTTAACTTTTTTGATAATAATAATTTTTATTGAGTTTTTTTATACATAATATATATGCGAAGTATTATTTTATGTGTTGGTGTGTTTTAGCTATACATGTTTTATATTCATATACTCATGTAGTTATTATAAAAATATATGTTAATTTATTCATGTACTCATTTTCATATAAAAAAAAATATCATGATGAAAATATTATGAGAACACTCTCTCAAATTGAATGCACCTTTGTTGCTGGTTCGATCCCAATTTTGTGAAGTGAAGAATTAATTCTGGCAAGACAAAGAGAAACGTGAATGTGAATACAGCCAATTAACAGGCAATATTTAGAATTTAGGCGGGTAAAGGAGAATGGAGTGTTGTGACACTAGCCTAACTCTGGCTAGGCTAACTTTCTTATGCAGAAAAAAAAGTGTTGATATATGTATATTTATGTAAGGTTGCCTCGCTGCTATTTCAGCAAGATTTTAGCTCTAGCGAATTGATTAGGGATTTTATAGCAACGATTCCTATTAAATAATTAATAATTTTAAATTATATAATAAGCAAAAATATGTTAATAATGCATACCTACTATTACAAAACCGTTACGCAAACGAAAAAGTCAGTTTTATTAAAATCTGTTCTATAAATTTACTACTTAATTTGGGCAAAGGCAAAGTAGAGTACCGAAAATAGAGGTTTCCTTTTTATTCATGCATTGTGTAATACGTGGAATCCAATACGTAAGGTCGGTGACTATAATAAAAAATACTTTATATATAGAAGTAAAGATTGAGGTCAGTCCTGATGGAGGGGCACAGTGTGACAGATTGTGGGTTCGATTCCCATTCGAGGAAATAAAATATTTAATATTCTCTTCTTCGCTCTGGTGTCGAGGCAAAGCGCGTCGTTGAATTCAACCATTCAATGCGCAATACCCCCTGAATTCGGAAAATGGAGAACGGAGTATCTTAATACTTTGTTTACTCTGCCTACCTTGCTGTGTGCGGGATACAGCGTGATGCTAAAAAAAAGAAAAAGTTAAGATGAGCATATGGAAATAAATAACAACCCACATGCGGCTTCGCCCGCTAAAGTTATTGCTACATTATAGCCAAATTTTACAAAATCTTTACATAATATATATATGTGTGTTAATCTGACGTGTAAGTTATTATTGTAAAGTTTCATCTTCATCCGTTCAGTAGCTTTTACGTGAAACTGAAACAAACATCCATCCTCACAAACTTTCACATTTGTAATATTATTATTAAGTAGTAGGATGAAATGAAGCCATCGTGGCGCAGGGGTACAAGCGTGACTAACGCGACCGTAGTTGGTTCGATCCCTACTCGGGGGAAGGAACTTTTATTTATTTATATTTTTATTTTTTCGCTCTGGCATCAAGGCAAACACGTAATGCCTCGAAAAAAATCTGCGAAAAGTGGGCAAAGGAGTGAAATCTAGGTTCCCTCTGCCTACTCTGCTAAATGCGGGGAACAGCGTGAAGCTGACAAAAAAAAATAGTACGATGAAATGAAATTCTTATGAGATTGAATGGTTCTAGTCCTAACGCTCTCAATGCTCCGGCACGGGTGAAAATAACCATACGGACATATGTGCCAAAGAAAGATTAATTAAATTAATTAATTATTATAAAAAAAAGTAATCAATTCCGCAGACTATCGGTATGTTTATAAATTACACTAATATTAATTTTCGATGTTCCTATGTATGTATTAGGGTTAACAGCGAATTTATATTTCTTTACTTTTAAACATTGCTTATATCATATTTTCGCTTTTGATGTTGCATGTGCGATTTTTTTTCGCTTCGCTCTCCCATACAAGGATGATATTGAACAAGGGGATGGCGAGGCATAACGTGTCTAGCCGTTGCATGTACCGTTAATATAATAATACATCGATCCGCGCGGTTTGCTTCACACAGCATCCAGACGGTCTAGCTTTGAATTAGGGGTGGGTTTTTCTGGACGGCACACCCAGGCAAGGGATAATCAACCCTAAACACTACAAATAAAGGTCACTTTAGCGAATGTCACTTGCAACATAATACCTTCATATGTCGCTTCATCTCATCTCGTTAGATGCAATTATCGATCCGCGCGGATCAAATGCGCCAATCAGAAAGGGTAGAGTCCTTTGCTTTTAATTACTTGGTACACCTTGCCGCGGTCGCCCCGAGCGATACAGTCGTTTTAGTTTATTTAATAATATTGTGATTTTTAAAATGCTCTGCGACGGTTTCGACGCTAAACTTGTCTATGCGTAAGATTATTTTTTTTGCGGTATTTTCGTATTTTTTTTTTTTGGTTTTGTGTTGCCCTTTTTTTTCTTGTTTTTGTTCGATCTATTGTTAATGTTAAATAAGGGCGGGCGCCGTTGTGAATCGTTCGTGTTGTATAAGTATGACGTTTTTCTTTTATCGTGGGTGTCATTGTAGTGACTTGTGCGAATTTAAATTTGTGTTTTGAATTTAAAGTTGAATTGCGTAATAGTTTTAAGTTTTAAGTGAAGCAAAGAGGTGTTGTTTAATACGAAGTTTTACTATGTCTGAGCTAGCGGATTCGATAACGATTCATGATTAACATTAATACATTTATTTATATTTGAATAATTGAAGATATTTCGAATAATTGAAGATATTTGTACATATTTTTATGAATCTATACGTTATTCCAGTTTATCGGCGCCGACACCAGGCGAGGCCAAGGCCGAGGCCTCAGTCCAAGAGGCCACCATCCCCAAGGTTGAGGCCAACGAGGCCGTATGATTAGCACCGAACCCTACGGACGATGACTTCGTAGACCCGATAACCTTGGCTGATATCTTCACTCAACAGTTTCGCTGGAAATCATTGATATTTGGACGAGTTGAGCCCAATGACAGGAAAATGTAATTTGAATGTTCAAGACATCGATATTTATATAGTAAACTTTTATATTATTTACTCGTATATATTAACATATGGGCCAGTAAAGTTGGAACTAACGCTCGAAGCAGCTAAGTTCTTATTTCTCACAATTATTTCCAATATTGGATACGAGGTGGCTATTAAGTCTCATAATTACGACACATCTCAATTTTATTATTAATAATTATTTCTACTTTTATATGTACATTTTTTTAACATAATAATGAGGTTTTTTAATCGATGATAGTATTTTATAGCATTTTGTATAACCGTAACTTTTAACTGTGTATGGTAGTTTTAGGACTACTATACTCTACTTGTGGCCGTTTATGAAGTTCTTGAATTAAGATAAAATAATATGACGTCGATTAAAGTGATTTAACTGTGATTCCAATGGAAATTTATGAAAACGTGTGACATACATGTTAAAATACTCAGCTCATTCATCATAAAAATAACGCAAGAACTTCATAAACGAATATAATTAATAGCTATACTATCTTATATTTCATTATAATAACCATATATCTTAATTATTAGTATATTGAACTCGAATCACGTATATATATGTATCCAGTGTATACTGTTGAGACGAGTGTTGTATATTTCTACATTCCACCACATAAGTTCCAAAGACTGAATCAAAAACATAGAAAAAGTTGCAACGGTATATTATTAATGTATATACAGGATGTGTTGCAAACATTACTAGTTGTGTAATCATTATACGTAGTTAATCATAATCATATTACTGTCTATATTGTCGGTGTTGTATTTTAAGGTTCGATTTTTCGATATAAATCTGAATTGAACAATATGTTACTTGTCTAAAGTAACATATTGTTAATTTTCTAATAATATTTCATAAATAAAATTTCAAATATTAATCTACCTATATAACCGATGATACTGCATAATTATAATAGAATATCAATCAATAAATAACGTTGAAAACAATCATATGAATAAATAAACACATCCTGTATAATAAATAGGTTAAGTAAAGGTCTGTGCCGCCTCGATCGATGTATGTTTCAAGCTTTATGTATTAGTGTAGCTAGAATCTCGAAATCATCTACAGTTTTTTTTTATAAAAGCGGTTTTTTTTTCTCTTTGGCATCAATACTTAGGGTTACGAGGTTATTAGATGCGTTATAGTCACGGGAAGTTTTTTTAAATATTAATATATTATTATTAGTTTTGAAACGACCACGAAGGTAGTGTGTAGGCAGCTTTTTCGGTTAGTTCTAAATATATGTAATGTTGCCATTCCAACAAATGTTAAAAAAATGTTTTTTTTTTTTTTTAATTTCACGAATTTTTTTTTCGTCTGCATTCAGTATAATACAAGGACAAGATTTTAAATAACCTTACAGTACAAAATACCTTATTGTGTATATTATTCATTTTATAAAGTATATGCTTTACTTAGTAATTGTAAGATTTTATTATGTTTATTTTAAGATTTCCATATTAGTAGTTTCGAAGGAACAGTGTTTTATACGTACAATATTTTTTTTTTAGTTTAGTCCGGCATTTTTATTTCATTATTTTATAAATACAAGGGTTCTAGGTGTAGTTAAGTGAAATTTTGTATGTACCTCATGTTTGAAAGGACTGTTTAGTAGTAATTATGTCGCCATCACAGTTTTGGTGTACAATGGACGCGGCGAGGTCCAGGCCAGATCTATTAAGAAGGAATATAAGTATATTCTCAATGCCACCCTTTTTCTACCATTTATTAAATTTCAGTAGTTAATTAACTTTTATATTATAATATAATTTTTATCTTCATCTGTTGTGCAGGCGTTGAATGAAGCTTTAATTTATCGATTCGTCCCATCGGTTTGAAGTCGGAAAACGGAAGTTGTTAGTCATTAGCTCTCTCGTTAAATGTTTATACGTACAATGGCAAGCGAGTTGTGCATCGGATTAGCTTTTATTAGTTTTTATTTTTCGGATTTACATAATATATTGCGTTATGCCGTCCCGATTTAAGACAAACTAGTTGTTTCAAGCTCCGGTTGAAATTAAATCAAATTTATTATATGTTATATGTGTATCTTGAGATTAAATGTACCCCCGCAAGTTAAAATACGTAACTACAATAGTAGTGACGTTAACACGTTAGTAGATATCGAATGTGTTTTATGAATAATTAATAGATACGAACGAAACAGGGTGAAAGGACACAACCAGCAAAATATTTTAGCTTGAAACCACAAACCGAAAAGCTCAATTCATATGTTGTGATCGCGTACTGTACCTCTATATAGGAATAGGAATATAAATACTAACGTTCATATCTAGATTTAAAAAGGGCGAATATCGATTATCGATAATGTCTCGATATTCATATTTCATATTAAATTGAAATTATATTATTATGGTTTGGGTAAATCTATGTGTAACCGTAACATTAAGGGGTATAACTAACTAACACAGTTTTCTATAGGGTTTTCTATGTTTACATTCCATTAGTTTGTAAGTCCGTATAATCAACCTGATAAGGTAAAGTATTTATATATTAAGTACTCTTAGAGTAAGCTCTTTATATATATATATTCGAAGGAGATTATTATGTTTTTTTTTTCTATGTAAGGCACATTTCATATTTTTTTGGTAGCTGTATTATTATTTTAGCGTTTATAGCGATATTTTTTACCAAATTTTTTTTATACCAATGCTCTTTATATAATGTGTCGGTGTGGGAAGGCGCAGCTATCGGTCTTGAACGAATACGTTAGATTAAGGCCGAGCCTGTATAGGTCTTGTTAGCCGCGTTGTTTAGTGTTAATTTAGGTTTTTTTTTATTTTGATTAAATACTCATTATACATCACGACATAGGTTATATATCTTTGTCGATTTTTCTCAAATTCCAAGAGTTGTCGCGTCACTGCAGTCCATTTTGTTGTTGTACTCAAAATGTGATTTGAGAACGTTTGAAAATGATATCGATAATTTTATATGTTTTTTATTTATCTGTGGCATTCCATTACTGTACATTCCAATAAATATTATATTAATATTTAAAAAAAAAAGTTTTAATTTGAGCTAGTCAGCGTTCTTCTGATCATATGACATACTTTGGGCTGTGGAAATGTGCACAACTTGACCAAATAGTAATTTGTTCGTATTAGAATCTTATAAATTTCAATTTATTTACTTCTGCGTTTAGATTATATTGAACTCACCTGTTTACCTTGTTTGGGTTATTTTGTACAATAAGTGCTCAAATATTTATGTCTATTTTAGAGGACTTTTTCATGACAAATTAGATGTATGTAGTTTGTAAGTCGTAAAATATGTTCGTTTGGTACATATCGATTATAACTCGATTCTGTGTCAATCGATTTCCGTCTTCAATTTAATTTTCTTGTACACAAACAGTAATAATAATTTTTAATTATATTAAGATCACATATATATTCAGAACCGTCAATTTGTCGTCTCTCGCCATATAATTATTCATAATAGGTAGTACTTTCTATAACCTCTTTTTTTAACATTTTCAAGTAGTATTAAGTCCTAATCATATCGTACTTTCCTTTTACTTTATCAATATCAGGGTATATAATGAAAAACGAAAATGAGCTTCATGTCAGAATTATCGAATTCAGTAATGATAGTACACAAGCCATTTTTTAATAAAATTTTGAAAAAGTAAAGTATGTATAATACCTCTATCGAAACTGTCATAAAACTATAATTAATTCAATATCGATAATTGGAATTACGTTTGCTGTCAGTTGAATTTGAATCGATTTTATCCCATACATTATTCATAAATTCAGTTTTATTTGATACATCAGCGTAATATTGTGGTATTGAACATATAAAGAAATGTTGTGAAATTGGCCAGTATTTGTGAGGGTCGCTGTATAAAGACTTGGCGAGGTATATGCGCATTTTGCAGTGATATATTTCGTCCTTTAAGAGATGGAATCTCTCGTAATCTAAAGGCTGCTTCTGTGTCAAATGTGATAGTATTGGCGTAGAAATGTACGTGTATGTAAAACGTTTTTTGAGATTTTTTAAATTTTATACTGTCAAACAAAAAAAAAACATTGACTTTTCGAAGGTTTTTATTAATTAACACTTAGCGTTATATCGACTCAGAATGTGTTTTGTAACAAATAATCTATGACACTTTTTAATTTCAATAAATAATAGAATAAAAGTGAAAAATAAATATGAAAATTATTATATTTTGATTTTTAACAGAAATGAGCTTAACAAAGACGGTTTGGATGGACTTATCTCTAAAAGAGATTTCTTCCAGTTTCTTTTTAATTATTTTAAACATTCACTACAAGTGAACATATACATTTTAACAATGATAATCTCAATAATTTTCGAACACTGTTTAATTATTTCACTATAATCATAATTCTTAAAAAATTTTTTTAAATTTTATTAACTTATTACAAAATATACAATGCATACTAAATAATTTATACGGTTTTTTAAAAAAAATATTGAATATATATTTTTTGTAATATAATCCAATAAAATCTAAATGTTTTACATCTACCGACATTTTTTAGTAATCTTCTTTGGTCTATGATCATTATGGTATATCAAAAAGCACATTCTAAATCGATGACGTAGTCAGTGTTGGTGACATAACGCGAGTGAGGCCAAAGGCCAGAATAGTTAGCATCGAAAACGTATCGATATTCTATTATCGATATTTCTTATTTTAACAATGTTATTTAATGCGTTGTAAACGATTGAAAAGGAAAGTAATAATATAGGTTGTATACTTGTAGATTACACTCATGGCATTCCATTTTTATTATTTTTATAAGTTCTAATAAACACAAATGACAGCATTCCCACTAAGCTAAGTGCATTTGGATTTTTTTTTATTTTTGTACTCTAGCGCATTGAGTGCGTTTTCTATTTTGTCTGTGGACATATCTATAAAGATATATATTAGATTATATCACTTATTTTTGTATATTTTATTATATTTTACATCACTTCGAAAAACGAACAAATGCGGGATGCTCTCTAGTGGTGTGATTGATTTATTTTTATATTTTTACATTGAGATAAACGCTAATTACGTTTTTGTACATTTACTGTGATTTTTGCCGATCTGTATTTACGGTGTTTTTTTAGTCTGCTAGAGATCATTTTGGATTTTTGATTTATTATTTTATTTTTAAGTTGATCTTTGCGGTGCGAAGACGTGAATACGTATTTTTTTTTTAAATAATGAAACTGTGTAATCAATCAATTTTTGCACAAATACAAGCATTTGCTGTATATATAGTAACTTTTGTCAACTATGCTATATTATATAGGTGTCCAGAAAGTAGGGATGAATATTGAAGTGCTGTAGAACTTTTTATTGAAAAAGTATTATTTTGTAAATATATAAGTGTAGAGTTAATTTCTCCATTTATGTTCGAAAATTGATATCCCCGATATGACTAACTAAGGGCCGACGGTAATAGGCAATGTGTTCATTGAAGATGCTTATAATAATTGTTTGTATTTAGTACTTCAATTAGTGTATTGTTTGTCGTTTGTACACGTTCAAGTTTTTATTTCACAAATCTCCCACAAAATAAAATTTCGCAACGATATATTTTTTTAACGAAACTTCGTCTTGTAGACAAATTATTTCTCACTATGAACCAAAAATGCTCACCAAACAATAGCTATCAAGGCTACCCAGTGGGAAGGTTATCAAACGTGAAAAAACAAAGTTACCTTCGTTCCTACTTCCTGGACACCTATATAGGGCCACATGAGACTGCGAAAACAGAATATAAATCACAATTTTGTAAAATATTTATTTTGTAAATATTATTGTAACAATACTTACATATTCATGTAATTTAAATACACAAATTTAATTCCCTCCTATACTAAGAAACTTATCATTAATTGTCTCATATGGCCAGTGAAGTTTAACTAAAATGAAGTCGAACTTAAAGCTTTAGAAACCGAACAGGTCTCAAAAGATAATATTCTTGAAAATATACAATTTCTTTGTTTATATATTTGCTATTTGCCGTCTCAACATTTCATATAAAAGATATTCGATTTTGACTTTAGTTCGAACTTCACTTTAGCTCCACCAATCAAATTTTTGTATTTCAAACGATTTCAATAGCAGTCTTTTTATTAAGTGGATAATAATATAATCAAATACAAAATAAATATTTTGATTATGTCATACAGTCAAATTTTAATCGATCGGCAGTCACGTCACACATTGCAATGTTTCGACGAATGTCTCTATATCTCGAATATGTCGGAACTATACTCGTTTATACTCATCATTTTTTTTGATATTTTTACTTTAGCTCTTTTAAAAGTAATAAATTATAATTTTTTATATTCGTCATTTTATTTTACCTTTTTCCTTTATTTTTAGCTAAATATTTAATTTTAAATCATTATATTTAGCGGTCAGTGGAGTCTTAACACTAGGACTCGGGATCCCCCTGCCTAGCCCTGGCTATGTGCGGGAATAAAACAAAATATTATCTTTGTATATATATGTATTTTGTGGTTAATGAAAAACTAAAGCTTTAATATGAAAGCTCTGTAGTTCACGTACTGGCTCAAATTTAGGTGGAAAAATTAGAATGTAGCCCTAAGTTCAATAAAAGAAATATATTCAAGCCTCAATTTTAACTGCCTCTTGTTACGCTTCTGATACCATTTATACTGCTTGCGATACTAGCTCCATTTTTCAATTAAAACAAACTTCGACTTTCAGTTAGAAATTTTTTTAACATAACTAACGATAGATGGCTGATGGCGCTGATATTAAGAATATAGACTTGTCAACGATTAACTTTGTAAAGAATTAGGCTCTTAACTTCATAGCAAGAAATTGATTATGTTTCCTATATGAAATAAAAGAAAAAATAATGTCTACTATATATATTTCATTTTTAATACAATTAGGATATAGGTATTGTATTGTTTTTATTTTAAGCAAGTTATATTCTTAGCCAATACATGTAGCTCCTAATTCTTGGGTAAGGCAGTAATGCTTCAGTTGCTCCTATGCCTACTACTACTGGACATCTATCGTAAATGTATTTGTCACACACATTTTTCAATTGTTTGGCTGTTATTTGGTCTATAGCGATCAATTTTTCCAGAAAGTGAGGATGGTAGCCGGTACGAAGAATATTTTGGCCAAGTTCGAGACAAGTTCCTACGGTACTATTGTAATTCATTATCATCTTTGATTTCAACTCGTTCTTTGCTCTGAGTAGTTCTCCATCAGTCATCATGTGACATAGGCGCATCCACTCGTCTTGAACTGTTAAGACCATATCATCGACATCCTCTTTCGGTGATACGAATTCTACTCCCCACAATCCTGTATCCTCATAGTAATAGCTGAATGTTTTATAATATTCACAAAGTTTCCCCGAAGACGCGATATATGCAACGTGAG
>JAEBDU010012967.1:0-32605 GCA_016802625.1 Heliconius numata
TTATTCATAATACATCGACCTATTACGCATACATTACTAAATGTGGAATAACATTTAAATGTTAACAATAATTATAATAAACAAAATTCTCATTCGCCAAATGATAATTCAAAGCAATTAATTATCTTTGGATAGCGGGAATTTGTAAAAACATTCGTATAAAGATTATAACAACATAAATAACGTCGTAACGAGCGTATAATTGAATATGAGCGTATAAAGAAATGTAAATATTTATTAGTTCCTAACTAAAAAAGTGGGGCATCTATATAGTAAAGCTTGTTAATAATCATTAATTATCTGATAAAATTATTGTTTATTTCAATAATACCTATATGCATGGGATTTTCCAGTTCTAAGCAATCTAAGGCCGACGCATAGGACGCTTCTTATATACCGTGCAATGCAAGACAACACAAGTAATATATTCATAATTTGATATCAGTTGTTTTCATCACATTTTAGGTTTCAGCTTGTTAAAAGAGAGAACCTAGTTTTTGGAAACTTTGTTCTCCAGTCTCCGTCCATTTTTAGACTTTTCTGTCTTTATCCATACAAGCTATAAAAATAATCTTAACTATTAATATTTCTGCATCTACATCTAAAATTTATAAACCAAATACTCTTATTACTTACCAATCTTTAGCATTTGAAGTTTCCTAACACCCTGTAAACCTTTCACATGATAGGGCAACAATTGTCCGCGAGGCTGGTTGAGTCTTAGTACATTTGTGGTATTTGTTCCAAGCAACGTCAGAGGGCAAAGTAGGCTTTCATCTGATAAAACTATAAATGTAATTGTAAACACTCTTACATGAGCATCAGTCTGACCGTTTGCCGATGTATAACTTTCCACTAGAGGCTTAGCTTGAATCAAATCCGTGCAAATCAATGGACTAGGCTGTAATAGAATAAAAACATATATGTGTTCAGTTTTCTTTGGCACCCGAAGCTACTGTCAGTTAAGTTTAAGAAGTAGCATAGTGAGATTTTAGAGGAAAGGATGGACTACAATTGCCAGTCCATGCGTCCTCACGATAAAAAAAGTTATGCAAAGATAACCTGAGTACCAGAAATTTGTTTTAGACTCGGGAAATGAAAACAATTGCATTCCTCCGCGCATTTTTGTTGTATTTTTAAGACACTCCGCTTCACTATTGTTTTTAAACAGAAATTAACCTTTGAAACAGAGGTTAGTGACAGATATTTGCTACGAAGGTTGTGAATTTGATTGCGGAACAGGAAAAAGGTTGTGAATTTAATTCGTGTGGGGTGTGTGTAGGGTTTTTCCTTTGGATAAGGGAGCTTCCTGAAATAAATCCTACCTTAACGTATTCTACTGTGAGAGTGGTCGCCCCCCTGTCCACCTTGTAGGAGAATTGGGTGCCGGAGATGAAACAGTCCACGGAAATGCTGCCACCTTCAGTCGCGGGCTGGCACCCTTTCTGCGGTGCCGCCCACGGGCCGTCGACCACACTAGGATGAAATAGGATTTTTTTAAAGAAGAAGAAGAGTTCGCAGGGAGAATAGTATTAAGACGCACTACCGAATTTTCGAGACATTGCGAATTGAGTGGCGGAACTTAACGCTGCACTCTGTACAAAGATTAGTATTAAAGTTGTAAATACTCTTTAGAAAAAAAAAACTAAACTGGACTGGTTCGGAGCGCTTTGACTATATTCAAGTGACGCGGACAATGGACAAGTATTTAATATCATTTTTTCTTAAATTACTATTATTAAAATAATTGACATGATTACTCGGGCACCTAAAATATATTGTTAGTTATATAAGAACAAGTGTTCAACTTGTTGCCGGCTCTTATCGTTGGTGGTAGCTTCCTGTAAGACTGATACATTGTTATGTACCTTCTTGTAATGGCCTATTCGTTGTAAAAATATTTTAAAATTAAAAAATTAAATCAGCTTCACGCTGTATTCCGAACACAGCAAGGTAGGCAGAGGGAACCTAAAGTTAACTGTTAAGACACTCCGTTCCCTATTATTCGCCGAATTCTGGAGGTATTGCGTGTTGAGTAGCTTAACTTCACAACGCGCTTTGCCTCAACCCCAGAGCGAAGAAATGAAAATATAAATATTCTTCATCATCATATCCTCAAGTGGGGATCGAACCCACAACCAGTCGTGTTTACACTTCACAGTCACACTTTGGCCACAGTACACTGGCCTCATAAGAATATTTTAAATTTCATATAGGTATGTATAATGATTCGACTTACTCGTAAAATGGTTCTTCTTCAGCTAGCACAAAACCGATGATCAGCATAAACTGAAGGACAATCATCTCTGTAACGGCATCACTGAAAAAAAAATTACACTATTTAATACTATACTAACTTCTTTTTTTGTCTACACGCTATATTCCGCCATTACCGAATCACTCAACACGCAATATATCTAAAATTGTACTGTACACGTGGTACGGGGTGCCTAACACTAGGTTCCCGCTGACTACCCTGCTATATGCTTTGTATTAATGTATTTTGTGTAGCTTCTTGCTGTATTCCGCATATAGCCGGGTGAGCAGAAGGAACCTATTGTTAAGTATACACCGTTTTGCGCCGAAACCTCGAGATATTGTATGTTATGTGACTGGAACTTAACAGCACGCTTTTTACCCTAACGGGGAAATGAGAATGATTATTCTCCCGCTACGACTTCAATGAAGCGTTATAGTTATAGATAAAAGCAGTATTTTTGATATAGCCGGGATACAGCCTGAAATATATATAAACTAAACGTATGTTTCGAATGATAAACAATAATGACGCACTGATAAGAAAACACCATTAAAATTGCGGGTTATTTTTGCAAGCGTACGGCTAATTTATGAGGAAAGATGTTTAAAACGCGTGGTTTTTGTTTTTGTATTATTAAAACAATCAAAATATTTCAGAAAAGTAATAATAATTTTGTTGTTTGCGCTACAGGTTTTCGGATAAATATAAAGGGAGTGTCATAACACTGGTTTCGCCCTACCTATCCTGCTTTAAACAGGATACAATGAAAGCTGTGACAATTATCTCGTATTTAGCAAGGCAGGCAGAGAGAAAATCGAGGTAAGACACACACTCCATGATCTGCTCTCCGCCTCAACACTTGTTTGTTGTTTCCCTCTGCTTACCTATACGCGAAATAGAGCTTACCTATAAGCTAAAAAAACCAGTCAAGTGCGGGTCGGACCTGCTCATCAACAGTTACACATCAATTTCAGAATTGTAATCGTGAACGGGTAGTACAACTTACAAAAGTTATTAAACTTAGGTTTGCCCACTCATTTTGTATTTCATACAAACTATTATTTTAAGTTTGCAATAGTTTTTATCTGTAATATTAGTATAACTTTGCATTTTTCGGGTCTTTTCCTTTATTTCTAATGTAAAATTTCGTTTCATTCCAAATTTCATAACTGAAGGAACAACTCTCTTATAGGTTTTGTTTACGCGGCGAATTTCACACAAAGTGCAACAAAAACGATGCACAGTACATAAAGCTCGTATCTTTTAAGTGCATTGACTTCAAAGTTTAATTTTTTTTTGTGTTCCGACGTACCAGACCTGTATATTCAGTATCAGTTTCAGTCACTGATACCTTCTCGCGATCTTCGGAACCGCGTCACGGAAAGACGGAAAACAAAATTATCCTATAAAGGTTCTCTTTTTTCCTTTTCAAGTACGGAACCCTAAAACGTTACCCACAATAGTTCCCCACATTATATTTACTTGGAACAGTACTTTACTTACTACGCATCTATTAATTATGATCGAGTAATCGTCCTATCATTATAAAACGCCCACTAATGACGTCATTGCGCTCATACAAACGATATTGGATTTATCCACGCGTTTTTCCATATTTTGTGTTTATATTATATTGTAACTATCTATATATATCTTCATTACAATATCCACACTTTTGCCAGATTCTAGAGGCATTGCTTGTTGAGTGGCGGAACTCAGCGCTACGCTTTGCTTCGTTACAGAGCGAGGAGATGAAAGTATTAAATTCTTCATTTCCTCGAATGGGAACCGAACCTACAACCTGTCGCATTGTCACAGTAACACGATTGCCTCACGACTGTCTTAATGGAAACCGGCACACCCTAGGTTCCCGTAATCCTTCTACGTACCCTGCTACGAAGCTAACAAAAATGTATGTTTATCCACGAGTTTCTGGGAAATCAAAAGTCATATCAAATCAGGTATATTCCAACTCAGAAAAATCCAAGTCTTATCAAAATGAGGTTATCAACGTTTGAGATGTAGCTACCCACGCATTCCTAGAAGAGACGTAAAAAATATAGACATATTTAGATAGGTAGGTATATATTTCAAATTGTTTTAATTTCTATTCCAGTAGCAGGACAAAGCGCAGCGTTGAGTTTTGTCACTCAAAAAACAATGTCTCAAAAATTGGTCGGTGTGTAGGGAACGGAGTGTCTTAACACTAGGTTCCTTTTACCTATCCCGCTACATGCATACAGCGTCAAAGTATAAAACATTACTCTTAAGTTGCGACATGGCTGTCTTTGACGTTAGAGATAAAAAAAATATTGAATACCATCGTAAAACTTAAGCGTCGTCGCCGTCGGTTTTTCCACTTAAACCGGTACGATTAAATTTGTTATGGTAACTATAGGTGTATACTGCACATAGCAGGGTAGGCAGAAAGAACCTGTGAACCTAGTGTTAAAACATCCGGTGCCATTAAGACATTTCATGTCCCACATTCCGCCAAATTCTAGACGTAAAAAAAATACTTATTTAACTATCCATATAAAAGCCAGCTATCAAATCTCTTTTTCCGTTTTTTTCGAATTTGAGCTTAGGTAATGCTGTTGGCCCTACTGGCTTTTACAGCGACACAGGTTGGTTAAGGAAAAGGGTACTTGGTCCCTGCAAAAATTTGCAAGCTCTTTGTGGCTTGTAAGGAACTATTAAACCTCGCTACGATCAAGTTTTTCTACATTTTAAAATAAGTTTTTTTTTGTAGCTTTACGCTGTATGACGATGTAGCTGGTTAGGCAGAAGGAACCTAGTGTTTAGGGACACCATTTCCCACGCAACGCTCAATATTTGATACGCTGCGTATTGAATGGGGGAACTCGACGCCGAGCTTTACCGTTTACCAGAGCAAGAAAATGAAAATAATTCATCCACTGAAATGTAAATCGAATGTTTACAACCACACTACGTCACGACGACCTCAATTAACACTCTTATGCATATATATGTTAAGGGAAGGGATATCTACAGTGCAAGACTAGTGTTAAAACACTCCGTTACTACACAAGCCGTAAAATTTTATTAATATTGCGTGGTCGACTGATAAAACCCAACGCCGCGATGTTTTATCAGAGCGAGACAACAAGAACGTGCAAAAGCATCTCTTTGTCTCGTCTAGAACTCGATTTTAATAATATAAGCTTATAGTAGGTGGATTTGATTAAAGAAAACAGGACAATATGTAAATGGATTATAACAGTATTTCATTTGACGTATGCGGCACAGCGTGTCACTGTCAACGCGACGGTCGCGGGTTCGACATCCACTCGAGGGAAAAAAATATAAATATTTTCTTGCTTCGGCAAAACAAACGTAGCGTTTAGTTCCTCTAAACAAAACGCGTTCGGTGTCGGCAACGAAGTTTCTTTACACTAGGTTCCCTCTGCTAACACTGCAGACAAATTGAGTACCTACTTTACTTAATAACACTTTCTTAGCTTCATCATCATTACTTCCCTTCCCCAATTTCCTCCGAATTCCGGACATAACATACTATAATCAGTTAATAATCCGTAAAACGAGGAACGGAGCGTCTCAACATTAGGTTCCCTCTACCCACCCTGCTATGTGCGGGATACAGAGTGACGTAAAAAATATCTGAATTGTTATTTTTAAAACAATTAAAAAACTATAACGGGTTTCACTTTATTTACGGTGCACATAAGTACAAGCGCGAGATGATTTACACGCGCTCGAATATTTCCGAGAATAATCAATTCAATGCGCTCGAACTTCGAAGTAACGAATGTATGATGAATGTATTAGTTATAAATAACTAGTATACGACTACTACTATTTTTAGGGTTCCGTACCTCAAAAGGTAAATACGTAACCCTTATAGGATTACTTTGTTATCCATCTGTCAAGAACATTTATCTCGAGATAGCGTAGAGGTATCAAGCTGATTGAAACTGAAGCCTGAAGCTGAAGGAATTCTAGTTTCTAAAGTCTAAAGATGCGACCATTTACTGTAAATGTAATCAACACATATAGGGTACCTCCCATGGACCCACGTCTTGAAATTTGACAAGAAGTGAGTGATATAATACAAACAAAGCTAATTAGTACGAATGTTTTGGAGTTTTTTTATTTGCATCACGCATACAGCAGGTTAGGGAAAGGGAACCTAGAGTTACGACATTCTGTGAACCATGAACACGCCAATTTACAAAGTATTGTGTGTTGAGTGTTGGAACTCAACGCTGCCCTTTGTCTTGTTGAGGAAATGAAACTAATTAATTCATCCACATGGCAATCGAATCCATAATCGTCGTCACCCTATGTATACTTTATTAAGTATATAAAGCATATGCCTCAACTGTGATATATGTATTAATTAATTGTACAAAGCTATACTGATAAGAAGGTCAACTTGTAGGATTGTACACTGATAAGACTATTTTTTTTGAACCCACACTTGGAAACCATTCAACAACATGATTTGTTTTTCAAACACTGTATCCTGCAAATAGCAGGGTATGAAAGGGAACCTACTGTTGAGACACTGTGTTTCAAACATTGCCCCAAATTTTCAAGACATTGCATGTTGAGTGACAAAACTGAACGTCATGCTTTTCTTGTTACTTCATATTTAGAATACTTTGTTTACAACTTTACTATAAATAGTTAAAATCAATGTAATAAGTAATTAAATGTGTTTTTTTTCCTTTATTCACACTAGACAGACCAGTCTACTATTCTTTATTCAGACAGTGTGTGACTGTGAACACCACGGTGATGGGTTCGATTTCCAGTCTTCAGAATGATTATATTTAAATTATTTAGCCACTGCTATACTTTTGAGTTTCAGATGAGTTGAGTGTTTTAAGACTTGGTTTCCCGTGCCTACCATGCTATAAGCGAAATACAGCATGAAGCTAAAAAAAATACTCAAAAAGAATGTGCAAGTCTTTTTTAGTAGAACTGACCAAAATTAGAATAAAATAAGATAATTTAGTCAATAGTATTTTATTGTAGTACATACAATGTAACAACTACTATGTCTTACTAAACTTATATTTCAAAAGTGCTTGGAAATTCCAATAACATAAAAAATTCTTAGTCTTAAACCATTTGACCAAGTGGGCAAAGTCAAAGGTAGTGTTTAGCATATTATAGTGTCTTAATATTGTATATTTATTTATAACTATGTGAAAATTCAACAAGTGCGTCATCATATCAATAATAAACTTGCATAGAACTTCTTGCAAATTTATGATGAATATTTTTTTTAGCTTCATGTCACACAAATAGTAGGGTAGGCAAAGGGTACCTGGGTAACTAGTGTAAAGACACTTACGTTCCCCTCTTTCTCGAGGTATTATATGTCGAGTGGTGGAAACCAATGCGGCATTTTGCTTTGTTTGTATAACAATTGCATGCTTGTGACCCAATATTTTAGTATTTGGTAAAAAGTTGGAGAGTTTGTTAATATTAAGTAATAAAATATTTGAACAGAGTAATCTTAGGAACTCTTTTTTTAAAATTGAAAAAATATTTTTTTTATCCATTAATTGTGAAAGGCATGGGCTTAGGGATTGAGGGGTCCAAATTGTTCAGCTGGAGATCAGGTCAGAGAATTTGAAATCTTAAAAAAATACTTGTTTGTCTTTTAGTATTTAGTTTTAGTAACTATGCTATGCACTCAAGAAACTGTAGTTGCAGTAAAGTCTGCAAGTTAGCTGTAGATGGCTGAGCAAATTCGATTTTAGGATTTTTCTTATTTTGATTGTTCTCGAGTGAACATTCGGAACGCCAAAGTTCGGAAAACCTTACTTCAGGACGGCCACGACAACCGTACTGTACTTTAGTTAAAGACTCTTCAATTTTATTTATACATAAATATGTAGTTTTGGATTCGATTCCTATTCAGGGGAATTAATTATTTTCACTTCATAGCTTTGGTAACAGAACAAACCGTGGCGTTGAGTTACGCCACTCAACACGCAATACCCCGAGAGTTCAACGGAAATTGGGGAAAAGTGTCTTAACCCTAGGTTCTCTTTAAAAAAGAATAAAATCAATTTTACTATAGAACATCCGGGTAAGTCAGGTATTAGCGCCACATATTCGTATATAATATTGATAAACAACTTTATTACAAAACAATTCAAAGATTATCTAAATATTAAATTATTTATTAGAAAATGGACTTTTAATATAACTAATAACGGAAACAGATAAAATTCGATAAAAAAAATAAACAATCTGCCATTTTGATTTTGTCATAACGTAGAAGCAAAGGATAATATTTGAAGAGAGAACTCACCGTGTTTTTAATATTTAATCCCTCTTAAATAACTAATTTAATAAAATTCACACATAAAATGTTTACACAATGTTTAAACTTAATTTTATTTAGAAATACACACGAAATAATTATAAAAATAAATTATTTTGTAACACACGTCTTCTAACATAGTGGTTTTGATTGACACTAAGCTAAATGAAGTTGCCATTTAATAATAACCGAAATGACGTTATTATGCTAATGGCGTTAATTGATTGTAATGTAAACGCGAGGATTGTGGGTTCGATACACACTCAGGGTAATGTTTCAATTATTTTCATTTCCATACTTTAGTGAGACTGCAGACATTAAATATTTAAAAAAAATCAGCTTCACGCTATATACCGCAGCCAGGGGCAACCTAGTGTTAAGACATTACGTTCTCCATTTTAAACCGAACTCTTGAGACATTGCGTACTGAGTGGTGGAACTCACAGCCCTTTGCCTCGACACCAGAGTGAAGAAATTAAAATATAAAATAAATATGTATTTCATTTCCTCGAGTGAGTATCGAACGCATACCCAGTCGCGTTAACAGTCACATACTTGTGCCCCACTACTGGCCTTAAAAATATTAAAATTTATATATTTTTATTATTATAAAACAACATGTAACTGATCGTTGTCTCTACTAATGCGAAATAAAAATATAAAAGACAATTATAATTTATATTAAATGAAACTCAAATGGCGTATAAATGGTAAAGGTACATGGTTCCAGCCAGCACACCATTTGTTATAAAATAAATAAATTTATATAACCTAAAATAAGGCAAAATTCTCACCACTGGCAGCATTGAAATTCGCAACATAAAACAGTTTCAATTTCAACACATTGTGCGAAGAGTGTAGTTAGTATATACGGCTCTCTCTCACTCGCATGTGGAAATAATAAATAAGTATGTCTGCTAATAATTGTTACTTAAATTTGATTGAGTATTGAATTTATTTAAGAAATGTGGCCTTGGGAAAACGTCTGAGTCTGAATGATCACACACACGTATTTAAATAATTTTCAATTTCCCGCTCTTGTAGATAAAGCGCGGGCTCGAGTTCCGCTATTTACTTGAGTAGGGTACTGTTATAAATTTAGGTTAATATAATATTGTATCACATATATGACATATATTATACATGCGTGGATACCCATTTCTTAATAACTACTGAAACGAGTTTGATGTAGCGTAGACTGTTTGTAAATTGAAATAAACGACATTTAAATAAAAAGAAAACATGTCGGTACGGCTTATAGTTTCCGAGATATTTGCGAATATTTACATACATACATTTACGGAAGTCAGCACATTTGCTTAGTTACTTAATTGCACAAATTAATAGATCACCATATACTTCATATATTATCATCTATTCAACTAGCGAGCCAAACGCGGCATCGCCCTATTAAGCATAATATTATACCTAGTAGGTATAGCCAAATTATACAAAATGTTTACATCGTAGCCTATACAAGTTATATTACTGAAAAGTTTCATCTAAATCCGTTCACTAGTATTTTTATGAAAGTAGAACAAACAGTCATCCTCAACAATCTTTCACATTTTATGATATTAGTAGAATACCATACATACATACATACATATGGACATGTCAAACTTATAATCAAACTTTTTTGAAGACGGTTCAAAAAGACATAGATAGGTACACAAGAGATTTACCTTTACAATAAATAAAATTAAGCCCTTTAGAGGACGGTGAAAGATCCTCAACTTCTTACTTCTAGGTAACGAATGAGGAAAACCGATGGTTAAGTTTAGACTTACGAGTGGAGGCGTCTGCGTTCGTTTTACAGGTGCAGCGTATAGTAAAATAGGTATATCAAACCTGTACCTAAAAAAATAATCAAGATTCGTCTAGAGTTTATACGGTACTAGGTATATAAGTAGTAAGTAGGGTACATTGATTATTAAAGAAATATACCGATTACAAAAACAAATAATTAAAGCTTATTAAACTGTTCAAGAATATTTAGAGGATAAATATTTATGGAATTAATGTCTATTGAATGTAATGCAGGATAGTTGCCAGCTAATGTAATAAATTGTACCATTGACTTTGAAAAGAGCAACTGTTGAGTTTTGTTGCCGGCTCTTCTCAGCAGAACTGCCTTCCGAACCGGTGGTAACTTTTTGTTTATATGTTCATTCGACGATTCAAAAGTGCTTATAATAGTCTATTTGAATAAAGAATATTTTGAATTTGATTTTGAATAACAAAAGAGAGTAGCCCATAGGTATGTTTCTCTACACCTCCTTAATCTTCTAGTGAAAGTTCCATAAAATCGATTCAGCTGTTCCTCCATTTAGCCCGGACATACAGAAAGACAGACAGACAAAAATATTCAACTTTTTTTTGAAGTCAGTTAATAACCAACTTATTTTAATTCTAAAAAAATATCTTTTTTTCCGAAAATTAGTATTAAATACAAACTAAAATCTCTTCAGTTTCAGCTTTACCTTTTAAATATTTTATGTTTATCTACCCACTGCAGGGTGTGTCTCAGGTACGCCCCTTCAAGTTCCTCCCCTATTAGGCCACGCCCTATAAGAAACCACCCCTGTTGTCAGTTAGCGATCGAGAGTGATAACAGAAGGTAGTTTAGAGTTCAAATTTGTGTTATTTTAGTGCGTTTTTGAGGATTTTTTGGGTATGTAAGTACAATTTTAATTTAGTTACTAACATTTACTAGTAGCTTTGAGAAATAATTAGGCACTCGTGTATGGCACATTCTGAGTGCGTGTGGTAACTCAACCCGCAGGTACAGGTACATTGAAACTATTAACGTAATGTAATAGCTAAAAATCAAAATCAAATCAGCTTCACGCTGTATCCCGCACATAGCAGGGTAGGCAGAGGGAACTTAGTGTTAAGACACTCCGTTTCCCACTTTCTGCCCAATTCTGGAGGCATTGTGTGTTAAGTGGCAAAACTCAATGCCGCGCTTTGCCTCAACACCAGAGCGAAGAAATAGAAATATAAACGTAAATAAATATTTCAATTCCTCGAGTAGGGATCGAACCCACAACCATCGCGTTACAGTCACACCCTTGTGCCGCTGCGCCACGACGGCCTCGGTAATATACGCGTGTAGTCTTCCTCAATAAATGAAAATATTCTTATGTTGGATGATTAGTGACTATGAGGCCGGTCATGGAACAGGGGCTCAAGAGTGCGACTGTAAATGTGACAGGATATGGGTTCGATTCCTACTCGAGGAAAATGAATATTTAATATTTTTATTTCCTCGCTCTGGACGCGACGCAATAGCATGACGTTGAGTTCTGCTATTTAACAAGCAATACCTCCAAAATTATGCGCAAAGTATGGAAGGAACGGACGGAAGTGTATTAATGGGAACTGAGTGTCATAACACTAATTGCCTAGATTCTCTCTGCCTAACCTGTTACGTGTGGGGTACAGCGGGAAGTTAAAAAAAATCAATAGACACTATTAAAATGACATAATCATAATATAAGTATCAGTTACAAGTTTACAAATAACACAAATTAATTCATCTGTGAAGCGTGTAACTAGATGCGTGATTACACAATTATGCAAACAATCTTAGGGTTCCGTATCTCGAAAAGAAAACGGCACGTCTTATAGAACCACTTTGTAGTCCGTTTGTCTGTATGTCTGTCCGTTTGTCAAGTCTATTTATCTCAAGATTTCGTAAAAGAAAGATTCTCAAGATTGCGTAAAAGAAATATCGAACTGTTGTTCTACGGTCATTGGGAGGTCTCAATAATTTGACTGAATATCAATGAATGGTATGGAACCTTTCCAATGGTAGACTACTGCGTTTGTATCGTACACAGAGGGAACCTAGAGTTAAATCACTCCGTTCCCCTTCCCGCGGGATTTTTTCACAATCGTCGTGTTCGCCGCGACAGCCTCTTAATATTATGTTGATAGTTGAACTGTACTATCAATTTTATGCGTAGTAAAATTAAAGGTCATCCAATGCCCGGTGTACATTTATTTATTCGCCCTTTAATTAGCTTCCTCGCTTAAGACGCTTTTTGGTTGGAAGTCTTGTGGGAGTTCCTTAAGCAAATAATCAATAATTAAGCTTGATTAAATAAGTTTTTATAGCTTCACGTGTTATTCCTGCGGGTAGCCAGAAAAAACGTATGGCCAAACACTACGGTCTCTGCATACCTCTTTATCCTCATCCATTGACACTTACCTCTTCATACACGCTCTCCTCGTGAGGGGGTAAAAGCTGTTTACGTGATCTTCCTCCAGTTTCATTGACACTTTACTCTGGTAGGTCAACTTAGGTCACCGTCTGTTTCTCTTACCGATCACTCTTGCTTTTTAAATCTTTTTTACCACTCCTTTATCAGTCATTCTCTTAACGCCAACAGCACCTGAATTCATTTTGTGATTAATCACATAATCACAAAGGAGAATGAATTCAGTATACATATACGAATACTTAAGTATTAAGGAAATTTGTTTATTTTTCAGCTGTATCCCTTATATAGGAGGGATATGCAGAGCGAACCTGGTGTTAAGACACTCCATCCCCCCAAGGAAATAATTTTATTGTACTGATAAAGATTTGTCTATTCTATAAGTTGAACCCGCTACAACATCAATACAGCTTTCATCTTAAAAATAGTCCTAAACAAACAAGTGACCTTATCTCATGCAATTGACATAATTCATACAAAAATACATCTAAAAATCCAAAAATAATATCTATCTCTTTGAAAATTATTATCAAAATCGTTATAATATTGACTTATCATTTAACGTCACAAGTTATAGCCGCGACAAATTTTTATTTCAACTAAAATATATCGTTCACACAAATTTGAACTTTGTACTATTGGAATAAGATCTATTTGTCTGGAAGAATACGCATTAGTAAATTTGTGTGGTGAGACAGGTAAATATTATATTTTTGATTTGCACCGCGGGATGCTTTACGAAGTAGGGTGACAATGTTGCTTTTAATATAGTTTAGAACTGGTTCGTGTATTCGGAGATGTCAATTTAATTGATTAATTGATATCTTGTATTTAACTTAAAGTGTAAGGTAGATAAATATAAAAGTGCTCAGCAAATTGTAAACCCAATGATTGAAGGCTGAGCGCAAAGAGAGACAACGCACAAAGGAAAGACAAAAGGATTTTTAATTTTTTGTTGAAGCCGACGCAAATAAAATTACGGGCAACGGCTAGTTCTATTATCAAAATACTATATTTTATTCAAGGCAAAGTGCGTCTTAGAGTTCCGTCACTCAGTTCGCAATGCCTCCAATCGACGAAAAAAGAGGAACGAAGTGTCTAAACTCAATTTGCCTACCTTACTATATGCAGCACACAGCGTGAAGTTAGTAAGTAAAAAAAATGCTTATATTTTATATAGAAAATGTAGAAGATATTTACAATAGATACCGGAAAATTACTTACATAATAATTATACATATAATATGATAATGCAACACCGTCTAATATGTATGTGTAATACACAATTCCGTTTTAAATAGACAATACACATTGTTTATATATATTGAGTAGTGCCAAGACACTCCATTCTCCATTTTCTTCCTAATTTTTAAGACTCTGTGTGCTAAGTGTCTATTAGTAAATATCTATTAAAATAATTCGTATTTCCGAGTGAGGATTGAACCCACAACCTTTGCTAAAGCAACTGTAAGCAATAACGCTTTTCCAGAGCGACATGTCGGTATCTGTTTTTTCTATTCAATAAGACTATACGTCTACATTAATGATAATATTTCCTTACAGATTTACGAATTCCGTTTCTGTCTTTTTAAAAACGAATATTATTAAATTTTCAATCTATATGATTTCAATTGTGTACTACTTTATTATGTCGATCCTCAAATCACTATTACATCAAATGAATTAAATTGATTGTTTGAGTATTTGCTCAAGGTCGAATATATCCGCTTTCCACATAGGGAAATTCAGTTCAATGACTTTGATAACGATTTGTTATTAGATTATATTAACAATGATATCAACATATCTGAAAAATAATATCCTATTTGCCAAGACACTTTTTTGTTACTAGGACCTTATTCTTCGTATGAGGCGAATTATATAAAAAAAGCTTCACGCTGTATCCTCTATCAGGGTAGGCAGAGGGAAAATGGTGCAAGGCACTCCGTTTCTTACGCTTCACGCAGTTTTCGGGACTTCTCGAGAACTCAACATCGTGCTTTGGCGATTAGAGTAGTTAAATTAAAATAAATTATATGTTATTTTCCCTTGAGTCAAATCGAACCCATTATCGTACAGTCAGACGCTGTTCTAATGCGTCACCAAGGATACATAGGCAATAGAATATTGTTCTATGAAACTCTTATTACATGGGTATGGAAGATATTTATTGGACTATCTTAACTATTAATTGGTATATTTCCCCACATAGAAGAAAAACTAATTTATGTTGTTATTAATAACGTAAGTGCAGAACATTCTTTTACCTCATTTGTGTAATCTCAGTAAAGTGTAGTAAGATGAATATAAACGTTCAAGGAATATAAAAGTTTTCTATACATGTAATGAAAATGTGACTGATCAAAGATATGGAAAATATATATTATTACTCGATCTTATTATTGTAAGAAAAACCAAAACGAAGTATTGTTTTTATTTTTCTCAGTTTGTTTGTGCGTTTGTGCACTCTAATCTCAGAAATGTGAAACTGATTTAAATGCAGTTTTCACCATCGTATTTTGGTTAACTTTCCTTGTTATTTAGTGTTAGTTTTATTTCATTCGGTTAATGGTAATACCGGTTATAGAAGGCAATATGCTACAACTTATTGAGAATCTTGTAAAAGATTTCCCCATTTTTCTCTACGTACGCCATAAATTATGGAATATAAGAAGTTTTATCTACAAACAATTGAAACGGCTTCAACAGTAAATACAATTTTATGTGTTCAATTGTTTTAATTTTTTCGCTCGGTAAACGAAGTGCTGCTGTTGAGTTCCGTCACTGAACTTGAAAGTAAGGTAGGAATTTATGAATAAAATGCGATGAAAAAAAAATATTATAAAGAAATGATTGATTAGTTAGTTTAGTTTTTAATCCTATCTTAATTAATTACAAAAAAGTTGAAATATAATTGAATTTATAATTAAAGGTCCACCCACTCGCCAAATATTCTTCTCAGTTAATCTATATTTGTAAAAAAGCTAAATATCCTAAAAAATGTAATTCCTGAGAGAGATGAAAAAAAAATCTAGTTGTATTTTTAATCTAAGTACTTCTATAGAAAGCCAATTATAAATTTAAATTATCAAATGAAGCGTTCACTTACTGCAATGACACGCTCTGTTTATTCATCTGCTCAATGTAACATCATTAATCTATTGTATATTTAAGATGCTTGGACAATAGAATAGTATTTTTTAGCTTCACGCTATATTCCTCATATAGCGGGGAAAGGGAACCTAGTGTTAAGGCACTCCGTTTCGCACTCACCGTGAAAGACTCACCTTATGCATATTTTAGCTTTCCTGATACAAAGCCCAATTTTCGAGACATTGCATATTCAATAGTAGAAATCAACGCGGCGCTATCTCTTTATTCCCCCACGTGAACTACGAGAAATCACAACCATCTTAAAATTCATATAATAAATATAAAATATGCATATTAGGTAGATACGGGCTGTTCAATACTAAAATATATTTTTCCAATTAGCAGTTCCTGATAAGCACGTTCATCCAAAAAAACTCTTTATAATAATAGTACAGAAGTAGCGAAAATTAGAAAGTAGAAAATATATTATTGTCATAACATTAAATAACGGAATGAATCCAAATAAAAAAAGTAAACTATCCTCCATTCCCCCTCAACATGGTATCCCTACACTTGTTTGTGACGTACGTTAAGTTTGACTTACAATATAATTTCTGAAAAGCTTTAAATCTTATATTAAAATATTACCTCACGTCGCGTCGAACCCACTAGTACTTCAGTAATAGCGTAGTATACAGAAAATATTGAAAACTGATTACATACTTATAAATGTATTATGGATATTTATTTTATCAAAATAAGTTTAACAGCTTCAGCAGAGACGATTTAAGATGCGTGTTGAATGGCAGATCTCAACGCCACGGTGTGTCAACCAAAGCGGGGAATTAAATATATAAGTTAAATATTTATTTTAGCTTCACTCGGTAGCCCGCATATAGCAGGGTAGGCAGAAGGAAACTTGTTAAGACACTCTGCTCTCATTAAGACAATTTCTTCCAAATTTCTGCCGAATTTTGGAAGCATTACGTGTTAAGTGACGGAACTGAACGCCGCTAAATTTTGTTTTTTAAAAAATAAAATCGGGACGAAATCGCCAAACGAGAATTTCGTGATTATAGGTATAAATGTAACTTATAATTGACAAACCTGAGTTGTGGAAATATGTACTCATTTGGTATGAAATGAACTACTAAATATAAGTTTGTAATTATTTTTTTTACATATCGAATAGTTTACACGTTATAGCTTAACAAATAAACACACTCACATTAATAATGTTAAAGATTATTCTACAAGTAACTAATTAACTTCGAATCCCCTACCTTCACCCGTTAACGTAACCCTTCTATTTGCTATTTAAACGGCTAATCCATTACTGATAATGTTTCACCCCAATTAATATTCAGTGGTCATTTTACGGCGCTTTAGGTTAAGCGCTGTTGACATAAGCCGCTTTTAGATGGGTTGGTTTTTTTTTATAATTGGTCATTGTATCGTATTGAAGTTTGTTGGCACTTGAAGTACAATTTTCTTTAGAAATGATTAAGTTTTTAATTTTTTTTTAGCTTCACGGTATATCCTGTATATAGCGAGGAACTGAGTGCCATTACACTAGATTTCCTTTACTTCCGGTCTACCTAACGGGTACCTAATGGATGTTTACAAATACTAAGCGTACGACGTACATCAACAGAATTCAACCTTCACTTACCTAATTTCCACAGTATTTGCCATACCACTGACCTACAAGGACAATGAGTGTAAAGAATAGTTTTTTAATCAAGTAATTACTACATCACCTATTTGTCCCTCGCCCCAAGGCGTAGGTACTACGTAACAATGCAAACAAACGAAACGCACAGACGCGCGTTAATTTTAAATTGATATTAAATTATAAAGCAATATTTTTAGTCTAAGAAAAACTTATTGACATTGAAAAGAGCAACTGATGAAGAGCCAGTAAGAATGCTGGCTAAAAAAGAATATTTTGAATTTGACTCAAATGTAGTACTTATGTCGTGTCGCCATGTAAACGAGATGATTGTAAGTTTGATTCCCACTTGTGGGAATGATTATATTTAATTGTTTTTTCGTTTTCTCCGTTCTGGCAGACAAAAGTCGTTACTGTGACACCTAACTCGCAATATCTCAAAAATTTGGCGGAAAGTAGGGATCAAAGTGATCGAACACTAGTTTCCCTCTGCCTACCTCCACGGGATACAACTTGAAGATATGAAAAATTGATTAATGTCGTAAGTCTGCGCCGGTTTCCCTCAAAAGCTCAACTAAAGTTTTCACATCAACTAATTTGTCAAAACGAGTTTAGTTTACAAACAAAAAAGTATTGCTGAATCATTATAGCTACATGTATGTAGTTCTATAAAATTATAATCTACTAGCGACCCAAACGCGGCTTCGGCCTGTAGGGCGAAGGGGAGAGTCTGACCAAGTAAACTGATTTTCCGAAGCTAATTTTATTTGAATAAAGAAATTATTTCGTCATCATCATCAGCCTGGTGTCATCCACTGCTGGACATAGGCCTCTCCAATGGCACGTCACCGATCTCGATCCCCAGCTCTTCGCATCCAGCCGTTGCAACGTTGCCGACGGAACCCAACGCCGCGCTGTGCCTTTTTACCAGAACGAACAAATGAAAATCGGAACCGAACCCACAGCTGTGTGTCGATCGAAGCCACAACCATCGTTTACGCAAACAAAGGCTACCACTGCTTCATAGTGGTGACAACACTTATTATGTTAGCGTTGAACCAGTGACAATGGACTAATTGAGCAAGGACAGAGGGTCACCGCGGGAGACTATTAGTTGATGAAGTGAATGTTATTATCTAACTAGCGACCCAAACGCGGCTTCGCCTGCTTAAACTTATTATTTTTTATAGAATAATATAAATTAGAGAAAAAGTTAACATAGATTGTAGCCTAGAATCTTTGTGATATATATGTAGGTATAATCTATATTACTTTTTAACATTTAGGTAATTAAATAAAATATTAGTATAAAATAGTAAATTTAAATAAATTAGTATATTTATACTAATATTTTATTTAATACGCTATATTGTTATCATTATCAAAATTTCCATAAGGGTTTTGGTTGTTCTGTTCTACAATAATCACGTTCCTTTCATTGCACTGCTCCGATGCACTTAAAAAAAGATTCTCTCTTAACACTAGTTTCTCTCCGATTACAATGCGGGACGCATGAAGATCTATGAAATAATTTATTTATTCGCATTCGAACTCGCTACATTAAAAGTCTTAAGAGATTTAAGCCACAGGGGACTATTAAGTGCATTAATACTTTTACTGTAAATACTACAGGGCTGTCAATTTTTAAAGTGTTCGTCCAACTTTAAGCCGGTTTCTAAAAAAAATGTATATTAATGTTTCGTTAATAAAATAAATTAATTTAATATTATTACATAAGTAGTAACGAGGTTTTTACTTTATTTAGTTTAGATTTTTTTATTTTATTGCTCTAGTAGGTACGTCGGAACGCGGCGTTAAGTTCCGCTACTTAACATGTCTAGAATTCGAGTGCAAATTAAATTAAAAAGTGCCGTTAACTCTAAGTCTCTTATACTTGCTAGTTGCTATGCTATGAATAAAAAAGAATATAATTATATATCTTGTATCTTGAACTCCAGTCGCGGTTATATTCAGACGCTGTGCGACTACGCCAAATTTATACGACGACGATACGACGATATTTTCAAATAATATTTCAAATAAAAAAATAACTACCCACCAAAACCAAATTTAACCCCAAAAAATATATAAAATAGAAATAAAAAGAGCATAAAAAGCAGTAGTCCCATCCCTAGCGTAAATAAATCCCGAACTCTCAAAATCCCGCGGGACTTAAATATTAATTCGCGCATTAGTGTTGTACGTACGTACCGTTTTGCGAAACACGTAAATAATAGCGGAGGATCAATTACATCACTAGGGGAAACCCCTTCTTTAAATATTTGAATACTTGTACAAATATTGTCTTGTATGTTCATTCAATGAACGACTTTATTAATGTTAAAATAGCTCAATTCATTCATTCATGGAGATAATTTGTTATCCCCATTCTCTTTCGTCAATTCGAATATTACTTGGACAGTTGTAAGTTCGATTCCCACCGGAATGATTATATTCTAAGTTAGCCACCACAAAAATTTAAAATGCCTAACTAAAGTTCAAGTTGTTCAAGAATATTTACAGGAAGACAATGAATGGAATCAATATCTATTGAATCAGATAAAACATTGACATTGATAATATTTTGATATGAATATTTGAATATAAACTATTTTCATTTTCCAATTTTATTAGACAAAGCGCGGCGTTGAGATCCGTCCCCAAATCAAAAATCAGGCAAAAGTGGACAAAGTGTCTTGTCCTCTCTTCCTATCCTTCAAAATAAACCACTAACATGAAAAATAAAATAATTTTGAATATAACAAGGTCTTTAAAATAGGTTTTTACAGGTCTCAGGTTAATAAATCGCGCACCCATCCAAAAAGCCTGTGGGCATTATTGTTAAAAATTTTCAAAAATTAATCGGTTATTTGTCCAAAAGATTATCCTATCTATAATATTTACAGAGGGGTACTGGCGTCAGAGGGGGCACAGGGGGTGAGGGAGGGTACAAGGGGGCGTAACCGGAACCGGAAGTGCGCAGATATTGAATAGACGCGTGTTTGTATTTGTTTTTGAAAATTTGATGAAATTTTGTTTGAGCTTCGTGTTTTATAGATATGTATGTATGTACAGACTGATGCGAAATGTAGACATGTTAATAATTATAAAAAAATAAAAATAAAGACTGTAAACGTGACAATTGTGAGTTCGATTTCCGTTCGAGGATAAGATTTATTTTCAATTTCTAAATCACTCAGGTAACAAGAAAGTCAAAGCGCGTTGAAAGAAATGAAAGTTGGGTAGAAATTGAGGCACGGAGTGTCTTAACACTAGGTTCGCTTTTTTGCAAGCATAGAATTTTAGAATAGGTAGAGAGAATCTAAATGTTAAGATACTTCGTATTGAGAAGCGGAATTTAATACCACACTTTGTATTCTAGAACGGGAAAATTAATATATTTATAATCAGGGAAGAATTTGGCGATCTGGCGAGGATCAGGTCCAGAAGTCTGTAATCGTCAACTAGGTGTACCTAATCTATTACTACTATTATCCCAGCAAAATAAAGACGGAAAAATAAAATACTATATTAGATCGTCATCGCCGAGTCCTCATTCGGACTCCTTATTTATCGAGTTTATATGCTGATCATCACAAATGATAATCTATCGACCCAGTAAAATTGGCAATCAACTGCCTAATACAAGAAAAATATATCATGAATATTTGATTTTGTAAGAAATTCCGTTATATCGAAGCATAGATTCAAAAATAACAAAACCAATTTGCTTATATTATGTTTTAAAATTCAATCAAAATCGTCTCAGTCGCGCCTCAACCGTCGCTATACGTGACTGACATACATAGCAGTTATAACATGAAGTAGTGCTTATACAGGTTCACACTGTATCCCGCATATAGCATCGTAGGCAGAGGAAACCTAGAGTCAAGAGTCAAGACACTCCGTTCCCCATTGAATGTTGAGTGGCGGAACTCAGCGCTTCGTCGTATTGCCAAAGCGAAAAGATAATAATTCCTTCTCCCGATATGTATTAGATTTTTTTAATTTCTGTATTATTTTTTTTAGGCGTTGAATTCCGCTAGGTGCTCAACTTGAGCGATGTATGTATAACGGAGAGTTTTAACACTACCTACCTACCTCAAGTTAAAAACAAAATATTCCAAGGTTCAAATCCTGAATACTCTGCGTACCAACGGCGTGTACTTTTTTGGTAAGCCCACCGAACATAGTGTTAAGACACTTCGTTTTCCACGCACCGCCATATTTTTGAGACATTGCGTGTTGAATGGTAAAACTGAACTCTTTTGAGCGCTTTTGTATTGCTATCTTTTATGTACTTAAAATAATCAATTACCTTTGATGGAAATGTAACCCAAAACCATCGCCTGCCGCAGCGCCACGATAGTCCCAATTCTTTTTTAAAATATCTATTTTTTTTATAATTAAATAAATCCCATACTGATTCGCCTGTGTACGCCACGAATGCAAATCAATTCGAGGGAAGATATTCAATTTTTACACCTGCAATACGATAACTGAATACTAAGTATCTATACTATTATTATAAAGCTGAAGAGTTTGTTTGGTTTAACGCGCTAATCTCAGGAACTACTGGTTGGAATTGAGAAATTATTTTTATGTAGATAGTCCGTTTATGATACGATCGATGATGATGATGATGAGTGGTGGTGACTAAGGCGAAGCGTTGAGTTCCGCCACTCAATTTTGTTAATAAAAAAATGTGATTTTATACAGAATAAAAAAATATTATCAACCTATTTAAAAAGGAAGAGGTGTCCCAACGCAAAGATAACATTAATAGATAATACTATCATCGGTGTATTCAGCACCGGAAAAAACCTAATAAAATTATTTTTATAAAAAAATACCGCATATTGACAATGACTCAAAAAATTTAATGTTAAAAATTAAAAAACAATCAACGACATTATTGATATAATTTCGTTAATTGTTTTTAAATTATGTATCTCTATTATAAATGTTTATCTGACTTAAACGAAAGTTGACATTAAATAATTGTAAGTGCAATCCAAAATGGCTGCCGCAACAAAATGGCGGATTACAAATTTTTCAATGCACTTATGTGTATCAAGGAGTATCACCTAATATCATGTGAAAGGGCTTTATTTATATCATACATTACAACATGTAGTGTTGATAGAGAATAAGAAAAAAAATTAAGTATATTCAACACCAATTTAAATGTGCATATAGAGAAAAGACAAATGGTAAATAACAATTAACCACGATTTAAGAAAGTAAGTACCTAAATAGTAATTATATGTATAACAAAGTCAACCAGAAACATAATATTATATGTAAAACAGAACACGATAAATACAAATTTAGTTTTTTAATTAAAAATAAGAAATACTAAAGAAAGCAATGGAATATATAGAAATCGCATCGAGTGGTACGCATCGACTGTTAAAATTACTATACGAGTATGCTGTCTAGACAGGCAGATGTAAACAACTCCTTACCGGTCCAGTCAACCGCATTCGTCTATAAATAGCCTAAATACGAATACTTATCTATATATATAAAAGGAGATGTTCCCATTGACTGAGATAAGACGCACGCACAGCCCACCTTCGTCTCGAGCTTTTTCTAAAATTAAAGCTTAGCTTAGCCAGAGCACTTTTTGCAACCCTTTTTAGGCTATTTTTTTTAGGATTTAACCACAAATGTATAGTTTTCAGATTTTTTCCCACTTTCCGCCGAATTTTCGAGATTTTGCTGGTTAAGTGGAACTCAACACCACGTTTTATCTTTTTACCGGAACTAGGAAATGGAATAATGAATTTCCAAAATTAGTAATCGAACCCACAACCATCACGTCAACAGCCAGACACTGCTATAATAGTTTCATAATATTCAACGTTGGATCAATAAATCAAAAACACATGTTTCGTAAAAGTGACTTCGCAAAATCCCAAGCTAATTCCCTTTGATGTACATTGTATTGATAATGACGCGTCAATCGCTATCAGGACCCCCGCGAAGACACCCAGCCCCCTTTCACCTTCATTTTTTAGGGTTCCGAACTACATATGAAATAACGGAACTCTTATGGGATCACAATTTTGTTCGTCTGTCTGTCTGTTAATATAATATTTTTAGACCGTAGACTTGGATATATGAAATATCCAGGCCCCTTGAAGCACAGAAAAAAAATACTTCTTAGTTAATGCCCTACCTACCTACAAGGCTACCTCTTCCTACTGCGCTTTACTACGAGATACGGCATGAAGAGAGGCTGAAAAAGGGACAACGAAATAAACGAAAAATACAACCGTTTGTCAAAAATACAATCGGTTTTTGAACTAAGAAGAAAGTGTGATCTTATAATAAAAATAAAAGAAAATCAAATTACAGGTATATCATGGAAAAAACTATTACAAACTTATATTTGTAGTTAATTTCATACAAAATGCGTGCATATGCCCACATACTGACCTGCACACTTGACCTACAGTCATTAAATTGATACAGAAACCGCGGTAGGCGAGTCCAACTCGAACTTGACCGGTATTTTCTAATCACTATATTATTTCTATCGTTTTAGGTAAAGCAATTTTGTTTAGTGGGTTGTTAGTGTAAGAAATATTTAATAAAGGTCGATGCCCAGTGGCACGGCGTCTAACTGTAAATGAGACGGTTGCGAAATTGATTCCCACTCGAGGCAGTGAATTTTTTTTCATTTCCTCGTTTTAGAAACAAATTAGTCCAGCGTTGAGTTTCACCATTACAAAAACAAATGTTGATGAAATGTTTCTAAAATTATCCAAAATATATTATATTGTAGGTGAAGGGAAGCACAACTAACAAAAATTGATAAAATTAAGTTTGTGGGCATATGTAATAATTTTGTTTGATATGAACTATAAATAAAAAATTGTATTGTTTTTTTCTACAAAATAATTATAAACTTTTCACTTTTCGGATCTTTCCCTTATTTGTATTGTATATTCACATTTCATACAAAATGCAACAAAAATAATGCATAAATGCATTGTATTGTATCTTTTGATTGCGTTGACTTAGATCTTGATTTGGCTTTTCCTTGCTATTGTAAGAAAGCAAAATGCAGCGATAAGTTCCACCTCTCAACACGCAATAACTCTGACGGAAAGCGCGGAACTGAGTGTCTTAACACTTGGTTCCCTCTACCTAGGCTGCTGTATGCGGGATACAGCGGGAAACTATTCGTTTTAAGCTAAAATGGCTTAAAACGAATAGTTAAGTAATATACAAAGCAGCTAAATTAGTCAACCGTCGCATCAAGGGGTCTCCACCATCTTGAGATTCGATTGTAATTCGCTATTTCCCGCCGGATGCTGGGACGCCGAGATGAAATCTTGTTACTATTTTACTTTACTTCGTTATATTTGTGTTTCAAAGTTTATTTTTGTTTTTCATTCAGCTTTTGATAGTAAGCCGGAGGTACGAGATTTGATTTTAGTTATTGAGTGGCCTATCGGTTACAGTTTGGTTAGATAATGTTTATGTTTAGGTATTCTACGTGTTAAAGACGTGGTAGGATTTTAGTTTTTTTACGGGTAGGCATGAGGAACCTAGTGTAATGGCATTCCGTTCCCAGGAAGACACTTTCGTACGCCATTTTCAGGACAATTCTGGAGGCACTGCGTATTGACTAAACGACGCGCTTTGCCTTGTTAACAGTGCAAAGAAATTAAAGTATAAAATATTTCATTCTCTCGAGTGGGAATCGAACCGCAACCTTCGCGTTTACAGTCACATCCTTGTGTTACAACCTCTATTACTATATACGTATATTATCATATAGTTATATTTCATATTTTTCTTTAATTTGAATTTGAAGCATTTAAAATATTATTTTCCTATCTTGAATTTTTATTTAACTTGTATACAGTTTTGAATCGATTTTTCCATGTTGTTTTATCATTTTTGTGTACTTTCATTGCAATGGCTAGTTAGAGCCCAACAAAGTTGAACAAACAAGACGTCAGAACTAGCAACTATTTTCTTTTCCAGCGTATAGAGATGTGAAGTATATGAAGTTGTGATGAGATGACGCAGCCTCCCTTCCTGCCGTGGGGACTGCCCTACCAGCACAGGTAAAAATTATAAACTGTACTCTGTTTTTAAGCTTCACGCTGTATCCCGCATATAGCAGGGTAGCAGAGGGAACCTAGTGTAAAGATACTCCGTATCCCATGCGCCGCCCAATTTTTGAGACATTGTGTGATGAGTGGCGGAACACACAATGCCACGCTTTGCTTCGTTACCAGAGCGAGGACATGAGAATATGACACATTTCATTTCCCGAGTTGGACTCGAACCCACAAACTGTCGCGTTTATCCTTGTTTTCCTGCGTCACGACTGGTTTGATTAATAGATCAATCTCATTTGTAATAGATATTTTTATATACGTAATCCTTCAAATTTGGTCCCATTTACTTAGTTTTGTTTTGCAATCCTTATCTCAAAAGAAAAAACAGAATCCTTATATTTTATCATCATTTTATTGTTCATCTGTTTATACGTCTGTATTTTTTTAAAGTTCCCGTTTGCCTAGAATCATGAAATTAGTACGCTCTGTTCTAGTTGCGTGCGAACACGTTTTTGACCGGTGTTTTTAGTCAATAATGTTTCTTATAATTAAATGCTTATGATTTCCAGGGAGCCCCCCACACCTCGACGAGAGAGCTACGAGTCAGCCAGTCACACACACATACACCCACACTCACACATGCACACACACGCGCACCCGCCTGTGTATACACACAGGCACACACACGGACAAACACACTTGGATACACCGACACAGTAAGTATACAATTTTTTTATCTATATCTATGCTGATAATACGAAGCTAAAGAGTTACTTTGAAGCCAGTGCAGCTTTCCCATGCTTATCGGGCTGGAACCTTTAAATAAATATTGCATTTCCTCAAGACCGATCTCGAAAGACTCGAGACGAACCCACGACTGCCCTCGATAAAATTACAAGTTGACCTAATAAAACTGCGTTCATAAAAGCGAGTTAACTATATGAACCGTCTTGTAACCCCACTGGGAATACAGCGTGGAATTAATTATATGCAATTTTCAGATGTAAAGGAGAAGAAGATACAAGAACGGATTATAGAGACCAATACTTACACAGGTATGAAATTATCTATAACTTTACTAATATTGCAAAACTGTAGAGTTTGTTTGTTTGCAAGCGCTGATCTCAGAAACTGGTGGTTCCTATAGAAGTATTGTTTTTGTGTTGTAGTTATAATTTCCACGATGACCTGGCTTTCAGTGGTTGACAGTGGTATATAATTTAAATACTATAAATATAGATGTATAGGTACAGTTGCAAATTTATTTGCTCATTAATTTTTTTTTAAGTTCAAAAATAGAAAAAATAAGTTGTTCAAAAAAATTCTCAATTTTTGCTAGCTCTGTGTAAAAGTTAGTAAAAACTTTGAGGTGAATACCAGAATATTCTGGGGTAGGCACGGCCCAACCAAATCTAAAATAATTTTTCAGATGTAGTAGCTACGGCAAATGTTCAGAAGAAGAAAGTGAAGGTCGGGAAGAGGCTGTGACCAGCACCGCTGAGCCCTGGGGTGACAGACTTGGTACGATTCATGAATCAATTCAATTTTAAAAATCCGAATATTCTTATAAATTTTATGGACATCTTACTGTACGTTGTCAAATTTGATTGGTATGAAATGACCAAGCAAATTTGTCTTGAAATTTTACCAATTTACAATATGTTCGATGATATCATGTAAATGAAACTGATAATTTTACGATTGGTCGACGACCTAATAAGTATATTGTATATTATTTTTCAGTAAGCAGTTCTCATGGCACCACATCCCGCTCTGATGCTGCATCACCTCATCACCATGTCTCCACCACAAATGCTGGTAAATATTCTCTATTGATGCTCTTATTTCAGCTCCACGTTGTATTCTGCATTTATCAGGGTAGGTAGGGGAATCTAGAGTTAGGAGAACTATTCCTAGTGGCACTTTCTCCTGTTACCAGAGCTTACTTATTTGTTTTGTGAGACTCTAAGTCCAGCGCTCAGAGTTACTTCCAGCACTTAGAATGTGTCATGTGTTAGAATGTGTCACAAGTAAAAGTTAATTTGAATATAAAATTCTGAACACAATTCTATAGAAACGATTGTTCCTGAGTTAACTTCAGTGTACCTAAGCTTTACTAAGATTCATTTACTTATATCATAGAACTATTATTATTAAAGGCCAGTCCTGGCGCAGTAGCACAAGCGTGTGACTGTAAACGCAACAAGTTTTGAGTTCGATTCACACTTGAGTAAATAAATATATAATGAAAGTATTAAATATTTCATTTCCTTCAGCGGAAATCGAACCTACAACATGTCGCGTTTACAGTAACATGCTTGTGCCCCTGCGCCACCACTGGCCTATTGTATTGTATTGTATTATAAATATCTTACTATTTTATTGTCAGTAGGATCATCAGGGGGTCGTCGTGGGGCACTTCAACTTTGGCAGTTTTTGGTGTCCTTACTAGCGGAGGGCGCTCGATGCGTGGCGTGGACCGGCAGGGGACTGGAGTTCAAATTGCACGAGCCAGAGGAAGTACGCATATACTCGTAGTCATTAATATGGGAGCTACGGTCACGGTCTCTAATATGCCTGGCAGGATTGGAATAAGTTTCTTTTTTTCACGTAACATTGCAGCGTCGGTAGGAAATCTAGTGTCGAGACGCTCCCTTTTCCACTTTCTACCCCAATGAAAACATTGCATGCGAAAATAAATTTATACAATTTAATGTTTTTTTAATGTTTTATCGTGATAGAAACTTCTCCGCCTCGAAGACTTCAAATAAACAATTTGTAAAATACCTATTGTAATTACAGAGAGGCCAGTCGTGACGCACAAGGATGCGACGACTAATTAAAACGGGATATTTAATTATTTTCATTTTTCGGCTCTGATAACAAGACAAAGTGTCTCGGCACTGAGTTCTGTCACTAAATGTTTCGAAAATTGTATAGTTGTTTTATAGAGTTGTATAGAGTTTCTTCTCTCTAGGTGGCGCGGCGTTGGGGTGCCCAAAAGAACCGCCCTGCGATGAACTATGACAAACTATCACGTTCCTTAAGATATTATTATGAGAAAGGCATCATGCAGAAAGTCGCAGGTACTGAAATATTATGTAATATGTAGCAGGATAGACAGACAGGACCTAGTGTTGAGACACTCCATGCCCCACGCGCAACGCTAAAATAAATAAAAACCGTCGTGGCGCAGTGGCATAGTGTAAGACTGCAAACACGAAGATTGTAACCAAAGCGCGGCGTTAATTTTCGCCACTCAATAATGTCTTTACATTCGAGAGCACAGTGTCGATAATACTTGAAAGACAATAATAGTAATTATCTATATAAAAGGACTTGTCCTCACTGACTGAGGTAAGACGCACGCACAGCCGTAACCGCTGTACGTAGACACGTGAAATTTGGACAGATGTTTACTTTCGTAATCTGAGCATCCACTAAGAAGAGATTTTGAAAAATTTTAACCTTAAAGGGGTGAAATGGGGGTTGAAAGTATATATGGATTTTTTTTAAAATCGCCACCGATTTTTATAAAATTTGAAATTCAGATTTCATTCAACACGTATTTCGTGGTATTTTAGAATACACCTCCTAAGGGTGCAAATAAGGGGTCGAAAGTTTGTATGGAAAAATCTTTAGATAGCCACCGATTTTTATAAAATTTGAAACTTAGACTCTTAAAAATGGTTTATTACAATTCACCACTAAGGGTGCAAATACGCAGGCGAAGCTGCGCGCGCCCACTAGTATTCTATATATATTGACTTTTTCAGGAGAACGCTACGTCTACAAGTTCGTCTGCGATCCAGAAGCATTATTCACCATGGCTCGTCCACCTACCTACGACGTCATATCCCAGCTTTACTACCCCCCGTACCTACCGCCAGGTCCCCCCGCGCCCTCTCAACCACTACCCCCATCTGTACCTACCTCTAGTGATTACCAAAGGAGGTACTATCAGGAACATTATGAGAATTAGATTTAGAGTTATGAATTTTAGTTTTATTGTTTGGCTAATTTTGATTCTTGGATAATGTGTTTCATTTGTTATTTTTTTCATTTACTTGGATATTATGCCTCTTCCTTGTTTTTCCTTTTTGATAATTACCCTGTATTTTCTATCCGCTGTTTGACAGTCATCGATTTATTTTAGTAGATAATAAGCCCAGTTCGTGCCCTATCTATGACGTCATACCTCAGCTCTTCTCCCTCCTCTACCTCCTTTTCGCTCCACACATGTCCCTCTCACAACCGTTGCTCTCTCTGCCTACCTCTAGTGATTACTAGTGGAGTTACTATCATGAGCATATAATTACTCGAGTGGGAATCGAACTCTGACAGGGTGTCACGTTTATAGTCGCACTATTGTGCTCCTACGCAACGACTAGCCAATCTATAATTAATTCAATTTTGATATCTTAAAATTCCTCCTATGACGTTGTACACCTCCTATAACGCAAGCCAAAAGATAGATATTGTAACTTTTTAATTTTTCTAGTCAATTATCGGTAAAAGTATAAAAATCTAAAATCTAACCTACATATATAAAGTACAGCCAAACACTTGTGGCCGCCCTGAAATTCGCTGTAGATGGTTGCGTAAATTCATTTTAGGATTTTTCTTACTTTTGATTATTATCTTTCCTTAATTTATAACCTTAAGAAAATCTAACTTCAGGGCGGCCACGACTGGTCGACCGTACTGTACTAGCATAATCCTTACCTGTTTTGCTTCGAACAGAATAGAATACCTAAGTTTTAGTAGTTATTTAATGTATTTCAATATTTTATTTCTATTTTATTCATAGCTTTTGTAGTTTTAGGAACAAGAAAAAATATTAATTTAGAATATTTCTAGGCAACTGTGCAATATTAATTTAAGTTTAAGAATTAAGTAAAAAAAAATGAAAGCAATTTTGTGAATAATAAATTGGATTATAAGAAAAAAATGTTTTTGAAATTGAAATTGTTGTTTAAATTTATCTTTAAGTTACTTAGTCTTCGGACACGAGACTGTAACGCGACAGTGGTGGGTACGATTCCCACTTGGGACATTGTTATTTTTATTTCTCCTCTTACAATAGAGGGCGTTGAGTTCCGCTAAATAAATGTCTCATAAATTCGGCGGAAAGTTGAGAAAACTAATAAAACAAATGATAAAAAAAGCAAGTAGGATGGCGAGTGATACTTTTAGGGTACATATATATTTCTCATTTTACTCATTGAATTGTATCTGAATTATTAAAAAGGTAAAAAAATTCTAAACCTAACAAATAAAATAATTGAAAAGTAACTTTGTCCACCACTGCGCAGTCGGTGAGTCGTGGTGGTGGTATTTTTATCAGTTGATTATTTTCTACCCGACGGCGATATAATACGTAATATCAATATTTTTCTTAACTAATCTTTAGTTTCAAAGAAAACGAAACAAACAATTCAAACATTTATTTATAGCAACAACAATTATATATGTATATAATAAAAAAGTTACGAGTTTTGATCTTAATAATACGTAAACCTACGTATGTTCGTTTAACAAAATATAACCCTCTCAAAAAAAGTAAGGTAACTCAATAATAATTTGGTTTCAGGTTTTATAGTGTCATTATTAAAATCATAATATTATATGTGTCGAGTTGTGTATTATAGTTGAACATATATATGTCGCGTTTACAGTTACTATATTCTTAGCTCGTGAAATTTCGTCTGTACATTGTCTGTCAGGCACTCAGGAACGGAAGAGAACAAAGGGAGGAAGAGACAAATATTTAAAAAAAGATTATGATTATCAACATAATATCATGACTTAAACGAACATACGAAGACACAATATAAAATACAGATCAAAAATATTACATAATGCATTAAATAAAAAAAGACAAGTCTTTATTAATTTTATTAAAAAAAAGCACACAATATTTTCCACTAATTATGATTTTAAAAACATATTAAAATGAAATATATATATATATATATATCTAAATATGATTTTTTTTATATTTTGTGAAAGTGTTGCTATTAAAAAAAACTAATTATTCGATTTTAATTGCATATAAAAAAACTATGCCTACACTAGAAAAATTGTGCATTTTAAACATTAATAATATAAAATCATGACTACTAAAGTAAGTTAATATTGATTACTAAACTAATCAATATATTAACAGTTACACTTAATTGAATTATAATATTAACAGTTAACTACGTAATATTTATTTTGAAATGAAGCAATATCAATCATCCTTATTATTCTTAATTCATTTATTTATTTACTCATCATTTCTTTAGAAAAGGCAAACATAATGCATAATTCATCCTACTGCTTTTTCTTAATATTAACCATAACGAATCGACGGAACCATAATAAAGCAGTTATGATATTTATATACATTAAGTCAATAACAATTCAATTATCGTCATATTTTTTAAAACTTTAAACACATTTTTAATTAAACTAACGCTAAAAAAAAATGGTTTTTTTTAAAGTATAATAATGCAGTTTGTTTTTATGTCAGTATTGTTTTTAGTTAACCTGCACCAACATTTATAAATTTCTAGAATTTTTTTACATACATTTCAATAATTCTTAAGACGCATTTACAAAGTTTTCATATAAATTTGTATAAAGTTCAATAATAAGTTGAATAAAATCTTATTATACTTATTGTCGTTTATTTCTATCAGTCATAGTGAAAAGAAATAGATAATGTTGTATGAAATAAAACAAATAATTATTTCTCATTTAGCCAGAGAATTTGTGTCCCACACAAAAATATGTACATATATGTAGTGGTCACATCAGAATTGACTATTTCATGAAATATTCGATCTTATATGTACAAATCGTAATATAACATTACTTACAGATTTTTAGATTAAATTAGATAAGATTTAACAAAAATAATTATTACACAACTATGCTATTTTACAAAATATTTTAAAG
>JAEBDU010012968.1:0-36859 GCA_016802625.1 Heliconius numata
TCATCCTGCCACTTTGCAAGCGATTTGGAAGAACTAACAGACGACGAACTTATAAAGCAAGTAAACGATTTGAAAGTACAAATTCGAGTTTTAGCGCTCGAAAATGAAATCTTTGAACGAACTATTATGAGGCTGGAACCGTCCCTGATGCATGGGATCCAACAAGCAATGGAATATGCTATAAGATTACAAAGCACCACGTCTTTACATGTCGGCAGTTTCGTCAAATCGCAAACGTCGAAACTTGCGATTGAATCTCTAATGAGTCAGTCACGAATGTTAACAAGTCCATCGAAGGTGTCATCAAGACGTATAGAATCGTCGGCTAAAGCGAGTGCAACAGTAATTTTTGGTTCTGGACCGAGAATAAATGTTTTAGAGCGATCGGAATTAGTGTCGTCAGAAATGGAGATTTTAATTAGTAACTTGGAAAAAAGTCGAAAAAAGGCTGAAAAGAAACACGCGCTGTTAAAAGCTCAGCTTGAAGAAATCGGGTTACGAGAAATCGATATCCAAAAGGCGAGTGAAATGTTTGAGCAGCAGGTTATCGTCGAGGGATGGGACAAAATAGCTCAGAGGATTCCAGCAGAAGTTTGGATACGTTTTATGACCGAATGGGTCAAAATTTGTGACAGTCAAATAGGGAAGTTAAGACTTAGAACAAGCACTTTAAACTCTCAATACAGCAAATTAAAAGGCCAAATAAAAGTAAAGGCCGAATTGAGCGAAAGTTTGAGGGCGGTCGATTTTGAAAAACTAAAAATCGAGAACAAAGAATGCTTACAAATAATCGATTACAAATTACAACAATTGGGTGAACTAAAGAAAATGACTGGTGATGCTAACTTAACCCTTACTGTCCATAAAAAGGCTATGATGGAACAAAACGCCTACTTGACGAACATAATAAAATCGATTAAAGACAAAGAAAAGCAGACAATTGAATTGGATAAGGAAAGAGATATAATTCAAGTGCAAGCTGAAAGTTTGGCTCAGAAGCTTGATGACGTTAAAAAAATAAGAATGGCTTATGAAGTACCGGACATAATGGACTATGTTAATATTAAATCGGAAGTAACAGATTTGACACATAGCATTAAGCTATTGGAAAATAGACTTCATATACAACAAATTGCGCTGAATTCATTAAATAAGAAATTAAAATCGATATTTACTAAGGAGTAAAAATCTGTCACTAACAAACGATTTTCTTTATTTATCCAGTTTAATCAAGTAAATAGTACAAAAATTATTGATGTCACGTGTTCAATGTTTTGTTTTCTGCTATAAAGAAACTTATTTTATATCTCGTGGTTTTTTTAACATCGATTATAATACTAATAACTCTTAAAGATGATAACCAAGTCTATGGCATTCCTTGTTTCTTTCTAAATCTCATCGTTTAGCAGTTGTACAGCGTCTAACGGTAGGGCAAAATATTATTTTCATTTCCTCGCTCTGATAATACAAAATACTGCATTAAACGGTTTCTGACGCGATTATTATTCTAGGGAACAAAGCGAATTTATTACAAAATGCAATACTCTTTGTTGGTGGAAAGGTAACTTGTTTTTAAGGAGTCCCTTCGCCTTCGCGTCGCCTAAGCATTTCTCTTTCGCGGTGGAAACCGGGCCCTCAGTTCCGCATCTCAACACGAAATATCTCGAATTCAGAAATTGAAGAACGAATTGTCTAGTCATAAATAGGTTGTATGCTATTATCTTCTTAGTGCTATAATCTTCTTCTATATATATATAAAATCGAAAGGTCACTCACTCATCACGAAATCTCAGAAACTGCAAGTGCTAATCTCAAATTTTGCATAGAAGTTACTTATAGGACGTAGGTGCTCGCTAAGACGGGAATTTGCAATATTCGATTTCTAAGGGGTTGTTTTTGGGGTTGAAAGTTTGTATGAAACTTCGTTACTACAAATGCTAGGAGTCTCAAATTTTACATGGACGTCACTTATAGGACGTAGGTACTCATGGAGACCGTTCTCGTAAAATTAATAATTCACGCAGGCGAGGCCGCGGGCGGGCCGCGGGCGGGCCGCTAGTCCCTTATAAAATAAATTCTTTATAATCAAAAATAAAGTAACTTACCTTAAAAGTTGATAAGCGAGCATACAACTAAATATGCAAACTAATACAGCGCTGACTGACAACGCGAATACTCCTCTAAGACACCAGTACAAAGCGCCATGGACTACACCGCAGTCGGTCACGTCTTCGAATACACAACGTACACCTGGGAAAAAAAGTATGTTAATAAATATATGTGAAGACATAAAAATATCATAAGAAAGTGTTCTTTTATTTATGATTAAAGTTTTTTTTTCAAGTTTAATTCATTTTATAATTATTTACCGTATTTGGACTATGTAGATTTAACGAAACTACTAGTAAGCCCTAGGACCTAGTGTTTTTACGCACCTTTCAAATATTGATACCCTGCCTTGTTTCTAAGTAGGAATCGAACCCACAACCATCGCTTCAGACGCTTTGCTGCTGCGCTACAAGCGCCTTAATACTATGTTATTCAATTTTGTTTTTGGCGAATTTAGTTAATATGATGAAGTAAAAAATATACCGTCATCATCATTTCCGCTGTGTTGTAAGTCAGGTGGCAGTGAGTAACAGGTACATGTTCTAGTCAACTTTGTGTACTCGCAGAACTTTAATGTTTGTAATCTGTAATAAGAAAATTTTTAAAAAACTATTAAAATAAAAAAGTCATAATAATATATACAACGATCATAATATACATTTATATATGTGTGTTACATATCTCTTTGGTTAAAAATATTATATTACAAAATAATAAATATTCTGATATACTTATTTATTTTTCAACTATCTTCATATCATCTTAAGAACATGACTGAGCTCAATCAGTTTTTTTATGTTCTTATACTTCATGTTAAGTTTCACATATAAACTAAAAATATTTTTACAATACTCACTTGTTCATGTGAATGACAGTTGTAGTTATGGTAACCAAGACGCATGTTAAAGCGCAAACAAGGCAGAACGCGCCAACTACTTTGATCTGAAAAAAAATTCTTGAATAAGTAGAGTAAAAAAAATAAATAGAGTATGATATAAAATGATATGTAACTTTATAAGCACTGGTTAAAATAATTAACTAAAAAGAATTTTAAAAAATCTTATTACTTATGTATATAACATTTTGTATCTGTGTCATTTTGTATACTGCAATTTTATATATTTTTTTAATTCTTTTGCACGCGCACTCTTGTGCGCCACGACCACATCTAATAATAATATAATTAATAGATATTTTTTATCTGTATCGTATTCGTGGCATGCGTAAAAGAAGTTTGAGACATACTTTTCTTACCATATAGCTGTATCTGTTTCGGCGCCGAGCCAAACTCATGATGCAAAAACCAGTCAGGACCAGCTGTGAATATACAATTTTCAATATAAAAACTAGCAATTTATTTAAATTCAAATTTCAGTAATCAGTATGTCTGAGGAGTGAAACAGTTGAATCAGCGTGACTTTTTTATCTGTGGGAATGTTGGATATTTTGAGGATTTGAGAATCGAGCAATAATTACATTTCTTTTTGATCTTCCTACAGCCATTAAGGTATACAGCAAGTCAAACATAATTATTATTTTTTTCGAAGCGCCTCAAGCCTATATAATCCGTATTCTTTAAAGCTTTATCCCTCATAGCAAGGTAGACTGAGAGAACCTAGTGTTAGGATACTCCATGCCTCACTACAGCAAATTTTTACGCGTGTTAGTTCTTTTACTAGTGACGTAATTCATCAAAATCACAACAATCGCGTTTAAAGTCAGACGTTGTCCTCTTATTGTCTGTATTATTAAAAAATCTAATAGTTATCAAATTACCATAGCAGCGGGAACAGCCGCCGGCACTGTCTCCAAATGATGAGGTGATGCTGTATAGGATCTCAGTAGGATGTGTTGAGCTGCCAAAAGACCACCAAGGGCCGCAGCGAGAGCTCCACAGCCACAGCACCACCATGCGTACTTGCGCCGCCTGCATGTTGTCTCGTTACCGTTGCACCCAACTGATGCTGAAAAGAACAATAATAAAATTAAAACTTATAATAAAAAATATTTTTTGATTATATTTATAACTAGCGACTTCGCCCGCTTGAAATATACTAATATGAATAATACTAACTTTACTAATATGAATTACTATCGTGTTCTAATAACAATATAATGTTAAAGATACATACATACATACATAGCTTCACGGTTTATCCCTAGCGGGGTAGTCAGAGAGAACGGAGCGCCAAACGTTACGGTCTCTACATACCTGTTTCGTCTCCATTGATATGACGTTTTTTATTTATGTATCGATTTCAATAAAAAAAAGAATATTGTTTTAATGTTTACATAAAACGATATCTAGAGACAGTCAATTTTATTATATGTATAGATTATTTTAACAGGTTAGGCATTGGGAACCTAGTGTAAATACACTCCGTTCTCCACTTTCCGCCGAACTTTTGAGTCATTGGGTGTTGAGTGGCCGAGCTCAACGCTGCGCTTTGCCTCGTTGTCAGTGTGGGGAAATGAAAATCTTAAAAAACAATAATTAATTCCCCCGAGTAGGAATCGAACCCGCAACCTGTCGTGTTACAATTACACGTTTATGCCTCTGCGACACACATAATACGCCACAAATAATAATAGTTATCTTCAAGTTAGTTCAAACTATAATAATAGTTATCTTAAATTGTTTACCAAAATAAGGCGGCGGTGGCACGTAGTGCTGAGGGACGTCGGTCGCGAGAGGTTGCGGCGCTACTTGATATTGCAAAACTTGTAACATTTCACACGACTGAACATTCATCCTAACAATAGGTACGCTATACAAACTTCATATATTTTAAAACTATATTTCCATAGATATTTCTATTAAAGTTAACTTAGCAATATTTGTCAAGACATTTTGTATTTATTTTATTATTGATATATGATTTTGTCATTTAATAAAAATAATTACGATTTCGCCTGTTTGATTTGTTTTAAAGTTATTCCAAAAAATGCTAAATTGTAAAAAATGTAACTATTTAAAATAATTATGATTTATAAATGAAGATTTTTTTTAAAGACGTGCACAAAATTTAATTAATTTAATAATTATTACTTTTTAGTAATTGTTATTTCAATACACCCCACTTAAAATCAATGCCTTAATTGACACAGCAGAAATTCCAAAAAATAAAAAAATAAAACTTCGAAATGCGCGCCATTTCTACAAATCGATAACACAAGCAAACACTGAGAACAACGTCCTTTTGTAACAACACAATTTACATTCACATCTCAATATCCATTTATTATTCCACAAAAATAATTTTACCACCATTTGTTTTATTTTATAATTTGATAAATTTGTTATTTATAACATTTTTAACAAGTAAGTACTTTCTTATTTTACTTTCACATATTTTTCATTTTAATCCGACATTTGTATTCGTTTAAGTTAAATGTTGTTTTATTTATACAATAATAAATAGGTATAATTATCTTATAATAATAATTTCTTATAATAATTTCATGTACACTAAACAAAAGATGACAACTTATCGGGTGAAATTCTAACAGTGAACTAGTTAGGTTATAAATTACAAATTCGTTTCGCGCAGCCGCAGTAAGACAGGTAAGCCTAAATCATTTGTATTTTGTTTATATTTATACTTGAGTATTACATATGAACGATAATGACGACAAATTGTCCGTTTGTTTGTTTGTTTGTTTGTTTGTTTGAAATAATGGTTTAGTTTAAGTAAATTCGTCATTGTAAATATTACGTGCACTAGATGATAAAGCTCCTAATCTCATTGCCGTGTATAGTCCATGTAGTCCGCAATTTTTTTCGCATTTTTAAGACTTAAAATTGGAAAATCTTAGTTTTTCCTATTCCTTTCTTAGTACTGCCCTGCCCTTCCTACCCTGCCTAAGCATGCATGCGGGTATACATGCAATATTTCGAACTTTTAAGTCCAGTTGTTTTGGCTGTATGTTGTTAATCAGTTTTTTAATAAATTCTGACGTTTTCAAAGAGGACAGTCGTGGAGCAGGGGCACAAGCATGTGACTGTAAACTCGAAAGGTTGTGAGTTCGATTCCCACTCGAGGAAATGAATTATTCAATAATTTCATTTCCTCGCTCTGGTAACGAGGCAAAGCGCGGCGGTGAATTCCGCCACTCGACACGCAATGCCTCCAGAATTCGGCAGACCCTTTGGATCGGAAGTGTCCTAATTAGACGGGAGTGTCTGAACACTAAGTTCCCAGTCCCTGAAACCTGGCATGATATAGCGTGAAGCTAATTTATTTTAGATATTAGCTATTTTACATTTTCAAATTTCAATCACAAATAAAATTCTATGATATTATATCACAGCGACCGTAACCGTAACTCAAGTGAAAAGCATATATTTTGTAAGTTAAATATATATTTATGTAACATTTCTTTGTAAAGAAAGAAGTCCTGACATATCTTTAGAAAGCTAAGACCATTAAATTGAATGATGAATGGGTGAACATAGATAGATGAACCAAATTTGTACTTCGACAAAGTAAAAGGATAGACGCCATTGTGATAGATTCTAAACATTTGACAGTATGCGACAATTGAAAGTTCAAGCAGATTTTTTTTTGTATTTAAGTTATTTTCATTTGACGACGAGGCTGGCGTTTGGAGCCATTTGGCAAAGCTGCGTGTACAACCTAGTTAAATGATATTTTCAAAATTATATAAGATAAGATTCGCACTATTACTACTAGCCTTAAATAAGTTAACCATTCAGACAAAGCAGTCAAAAGAAATGTATTTGCGAAACACAATAATACATTCCATTATATAAAAAAAGGATGAAAAAAATCGATTCACTAAGCATCAGGTAGAGATCAGTCGACAACAGGTATCCCACATTGTTAGGGATGTGCCTTTTGTATCGATTCAAATGTATTGTCGATGTTTCGTGAGAATATTACGAAGACACCTGCTGGTTTGAAGAAAATTCGCTTTTAAAATCGATATTTTTTGAAGTTAACCGGAAAACGTTGATCATGAATGACGTTATTGTTAAAGGCAGTTGCATCTTTTTAAAAAAATAAGTAGTGTATAAACTATAAAGTACCAATACAATATGTTTTTATTATCTGTGCTATCGTTTTGTCACGGATGAACCTATTTTGATGCGGCTAATATAGAATAAATAACTTTTTATAGTAAAATAAGATTTTATAACAAAAGAAAAGCTTTACATGAGATAAAGGATGACGAGTATCGTTCTTTTTGTTTATTTCGCAAGTTAAAAAGAGCCTATTGACCATTTATTTTATAGAATACCAATATTATATACAATAAGAGTAATTTGCACTACATTTTTTTTAACTTTACTCTGTATCCCGCACATAGCAGGGTATGCAGAGGCATCCTGGGAACGTAGTGCTAAGACACTCCGTTCCTATTAAGAAACGTCCGTTTCCGGTGAATTCTGAAGGCATGCAATGCCTTCAGAATTGTAAGTGGTGGAATTCAATGAAGAGTAAAATTACAAAAATATACAAACTAAACACTATAAAACTAAACAATTCGCACCCAACCGCAAAAAGCTAACCCTTCTCTGCAGACATATATTTATGTATCCCATATATATCCTCATTCACTCAGTCACTTGTCGCTACCATCAAGAATAGGAAATATAATAGTAAATTTTCAAACGTATTCATACGATGTTAGAGCTTGTGTATCATTTGCCATCATTTTGATTGCCGCACAAGTATTGGGGGGCCCTCGAGCTCGACGTGATGCGAGGGGTCTGAGTTACGCAATTTGTCTGCATTTTGTATCTCGCGTACTTAAAGTGAATATAAAATTTATATCTATCGTGGTACAGGGAGTCGCGCGATGGTTGTGGGTTCGATTCCCGTTCAGGGATATGATTATTTATATAATTATTGTTATGGCACTCTTCTGTTCTTCACATTCCGTCCGATTTCGAGATATTGCTTGTTAGTTATGACACTACGTAGCGCTTATGACACTAACACTCTTTCTCTACGCCTCGATATCCTCAATTATATGCATGAAAATAAAATAGAACAAATGAAACAAATCGTTAAATTTTTAATTTTTAAAATAATATTTGATGTCGTCATGGCGCAGTGGCAAAGCGTGTGACTGTAAACACGACGGGTGTAGATTCAATTTCCATTCTGAGGGAACAATTGTTGGATTTTTTCCTCGCTCGAGTGACAAAATAAAACGCAGGATTAAGTTCCGGCGCTCTACACCGAATGTCTTGAAAATTGGGCGGTGCCTGGCAAACCTATATGCGGAATAGAACGTGAGGCTAAAACAAAAAGTAAATAATCAATAAAACATATATAAAATCTTACCATTATTTCTCCTATTAGTAGCCAATACATTAGTAGGCGGTCGTGGTGGTAACGCGGGCGGAGTGTCCGTCTTCACCGGACCTGGGGGTCCAGGGTCGTCCGCGCACGCATATTGCGCTGACGCCGGCTTACATGTGCATGCTACTTGGTACTGGAATGGAACATGTGTTTTCTTATTAGGCACGGAAATACATATTTCGACGTGGATTTTAGTTTTTCTTTGAGATTTAGGCTTTAGGTTCCGTGTTTCATATTTTTAAGTATCTACTGGTTTGTGTGAACAAACAGGAGAACGTAGATACATGCAGCTCATTGGGCTACATTCGAATTAAAATTCGATGACATTCAAAGCAATTTTATTAATTATTTAAATGGACAATTGACATTGATGTATATTAATATGTAGTTAGTTATATAAACAAAGATATTCTATGTTAAAAAAAAGTCAGCGTAGAGTCCAACATCTAACACTCTCTAAATTAAACGGAAAGTGTAAATAAATCGGTGAAAAAAAGAGATACATAATATGTAACTCGGATATCAAGACAAGCCCCACGTGGAAGCATAGCGTCTGACTGTAAATACGACGGTTGTGTATTCGAGTCCTACTCAGGGGATTAAAATACTTTAATTTCCTTGCTCTGGTTACAAGATAAAGCATCTCAACTCGCGATGTCTCCACAATTGGGGTGGTGCGCGAGCAACGAAATGACTTAACATTAACTAGCCCGCTATATACGGGATACAGCGTGAAAGCTATATTGTTTTACCTTATGTAGATCAGATGTGACAGAGGCGCCGGTATCGCACTCGGGGCAGGCGTCGGGGGTGGGCGAACTGCGCGCCGACCGCACGTCCGCTAGCGACATGGTGCCTCAACTACTGAAAAAAATATGCAATATTTTTATGTCTTTCTACTATATAAAAGTTTATTCTTACGTCTATTATATAAAAAGAGTTTTGTCGGAGTTGTATTTATGCAATCAAGAATATCGTGACCTAAAGTGAGAATAATTTGGTACATCTTTATCTTTCAACGAGTGAAGAGAAAAGAAGGAGAAGACAGAGTGAAAATTCAGATTTTGTGTTGCTGAAACTAGTTTAAACAAGACTATCACAAAAAGTATTATTAAGTTTTTTTTGACACGAACGGATTTCAATTTGAAACCTACTAACTCCTGTGCCAAGACAATACAACCTTGCATTCCGAAAAATATTTGAATACGTTGAATAATTCTAGACGCATACGTAGATACAATGCAATTGTGTAAAATTACAAACGATTAAATAGGCATGTTGTTTTTCCATATATAATATATAGGTATTTATATATATGATTCTATTCAAAGCAAAAACACCTATTGTGATTAAGTATATATTTGCATACATCACGCTTTATCCTAGAAAACCTAGTGTATAGACACTCCGCTCTTCGCTTAGGGCTCGGATTCAGTCAAAGAGGACATGTGAGGAGTCCAAAAAGAGATATACAAGATATACCTCATGGTAAATAGTAATAAGTACTTTAAGTATTTAATTACGATTACGATAAAAAGCTGATTTTTTTAAAAAATATTATATATTAATCTAAGTTTTAAAACAAAGTTTTAAAATACAATAGGATAAGCAAATACTTCCTTCTCTCGCCTTCAAGTCAGTAAAAATTATATCTAGAGTTATAAGTTGTAGTTATGTCATAACCAACAGTTAACAGGTTCCACGCGGTGCAAGTTGCACAGACAAAAACACTATTAATTTACACTTATAATGCTATACGCGTTATACCTGTTACGTTTGCTTAAGTATAGTAGGTATATCTCTAAATATTGATCTCGTAATATGTATTTCAGGCTACTAAACCTAATTTAACTACTAAATCTAACTTGGAGTGCAAAATGTATATAAGAATATTTACAATATAAACATGCTGCCGAGTGTAGAACTTCGGTTCTAATTATATTTAATTCTTTCATTATTTTCATCACAATCAAACAGCTGGCTGAGGAATGCAATTTTGACAGATGTTCCAAATCAAAGTAACGCGCGATCAAAGAGCATATGCCACACAGCTGACCGGACGCCCTCGGTCAGTGCCTATATGCCTACACATTGCACTGAATATAGCGAACGTAGCAAGAACGTATTATTATTTCTAAACTATAGTGGAATTCATAATTTAGTGTTGCTAAGGGATGCTGAATATAATAACTTCACCCCGCATTGGCTTATAGCATGATAAGCAGAGGGAACTTGTGTTAAGGCACTCGTTTCCCCACACACTCAACTTCGCGGGTTAGGCGGAAGTCATTTTTTTCGCTTTTGTTTTGTCTTTTTACATGAGCGAGGAAAAAATAATTCATTCCCCCGAATGGTAATCAAACCCACGACGGTCGGGTCAGATGCTGCGCCATGACGGCTTTAAAATTTATATGAAAAACTTATTTCCAAATTATTACCCAAATGTCACATACACATTCGTTTGTGAGAATTACGATATACTTAGATCTACATTTGTTGGTAAATTTTGTATTGTTTTCTTCATTGTGTGGATAATGAAGAACTTTAGCAATAAAACGGTGTCAGGGACTATTGCCATAGATCTCTTACATCAGGGTGCTATTTGCAGGATATTGTGAACCTAATATTTTTTAGTAATATTTGGTTTAATTTACAATTTTGTGAACCGTTCGACTCGTTGAATTCACCGGAAAGTAGGGAACACTCTTAATGGGAACGGAGTATCTTAACACTATTTTCACAGGTTCCCCCTACCTAGCCTGCTATGGGCAGAAGGCGTCGTCATGTACCTACTATACTGTAGTAGAATAGCGACTGAAAGTGAGATGATTGTGATTTTTTAAACTAGTGTAATGGTACCCATATAAAAAATGTCCTCAAACATTTGACACATTCTACAACAAAAACATTCGGTTACATCTAAAATAGCATCTTGTATCCGTTTCACAATCTTCTCTAATGGCAAACCAAGAAATCAAAGGATAGCACGCGCATATATCACTCAATGTGTCTATTTATAACATTTAGAAAGCAACGTTTCGCAAGCAGGTAGAATTTTGGTGTAGGGTTTTTTCTTTGTGAGAATCTTTTTCTTAGTTATAGTTTGGATCACTATCCAGCCAGTTATAATTTATTTTATTCCAATTTTATTTTACGTGAAAAAAAACTTTAATTTAGAATTCTAAAAAATCACCATCTTGAGGCAGTGGTGGCGCAGGGGCACAACCGTATGACTGAGTTCTGGCAATCAACACGCAATGCCTCGAAAACTCAGTGGAGAAAACTGTCTTACAACTAGATTCCCTCTGCCTATCCTGCTATATGCGGGTAACAGCGTGAAGCTGAATTACAAATATTAAATATTTCGTAATCTTTATTTCATTGCGACAGATTTTAAAATTTGCTTGACATATCTCTAAAGGTAAACCCAGAAATTAAAGAATAGTAGAAAACTCTTATAATAGAATCGCTGTGCCTATTTAAATCGTTTAGAAAGGGATGTTTCGAAAGCAGGTAGAATTTTAGAGAAGATTATTTTTTTTGCCACGATTTTTTTAAGTCGCTGCACATTTTTAAGTTATGCATATGAAAATTAGATAGTTTGCGCCTAGATCCCTCTGTGAAAAGGAAATACCTAATTTTAATCGCGAATCCTCGTGGATTCTAAACTATAAAAGGAGAGTTAGCACACCGAAACGGAGGTGGCGCGCCGAGCTGGACCATGAGACAGTACTGGCAATAAGTAAAAGATAATCCAAGGTCACAAATGAGGTCGATACTGTATGTGATTGGAACATCGCGTTTATAAATATAATAAAAGTATGTAATTTAATTACACAATATAAAAAATATATTTTTATTTTCGTCTAACAATAATAAAATTTCACCACCTAAATGGTAGAGTGAAACTTTAATTTATATAAAAATCGTTAAGCAAATTGTATTGCGGGTCCATAATATCGATTATTTTAACAACGTAGCGAATCGTATTTGTTTTGTACCTATATCGATATTAAAAATAATGAATAAAATATTATTTTGAAAATAAACGGTTTCACGGTCGTAAACGAATTATCGCGTATCAGAGATGATGCAGTGGATTCAGCAAGATCTTCAAAAAATAAAATACATTCATAGTAAACAGTGAAGAACAGGGATACTGCGTGATAAAAATTACAATTTTGCAATTCCAAGTCTCAATCACGTCAAACTTTCACTGACCTTTACAAGGATGTTAAACGCGTAGTTTATAGTTCAGTGCAAAGTTTATATTAAAGTACTCATTAACTTTCTCTTCAGTATTGTAATCACGTCGAACCAATTTTTTCTTTGCATAATTCTTGTTATTAGTCTTTATATTTCAAAATAAATAATTACAATCGATTTTGGAGTCATTATGTACGTGTTTGTTAGACACGGGTGTCACAAAAATACTGCGAGACAGACACACCTGCAGTGAAACTAAAAAATATGTTAGCTTCACGTTGTATCCCGCAGATAACATAGGAATCCTGGAAACTTAGTATTAAGACCCTCCTCTCCCATTAAGACACTTCCGTTTCCACCTTCCGCCAAATTTTGGAGGTGTTGTGTGTTGAATGTTAGTTAGTGCAAGGGAATGAAAATATTTCGTTTTCTCTAGTGGAAATCGAACCCACAATCTGTCGCACGCTTGTGCCTTGTTTAGTTTGAACGATTCACACGTAAATCGCGTGAAGAAATTATGCCATCCAACTCGAATTACACCTAATAATTTGTCATGGCTTCGTTGCTTCCACAGCCAGCATTCATGTAATGCGATAGAAGTCTCTGTAAATACTAATTTTCTAACTGAATGAACTGTAATTTATTAGTGGAAATTAAATCAAATTGACTTAATGATAACTTTCCCGTGTATATCTATGGGGGATACCTAGAACTCACAAACCTGGGTGTAGGAATAGGAGTGACGGCTTCTCCCGTATATGTATACCAGGTTATACTGAGAATAAATAAATTATATATCTGTCTCTGTCTTAGAAAGCAGAGTACAAAGTGATTTCTTTATGTTTTACTTAATTTTCTACAAAAGAAATGTATGAAAAGAAACCTTTTATGTAAACAGCAACTCCATTTTTTTATAACTTTTTAAAAAAAGTTTAGAGGCACAGACCTGTAAAGATTCTTCCTACACACATACCAGTGGTAAATCCCCGCAACGTTATTTACATAACATATGTAACGGAGTCAACGGCCAATGACTTAAGTCATTCGATTGATTATTCATGGCAGATGCAGTATAATCGATTGCAATGTGCTGTTTGACTCGCGACGTAATTTAACTGTGATCTGTGAACGTCGCTAAAACCACATTAAAATGGGTTTAACAGTTTTTAGTTTGACAATCAAGCATCAGGGAGCAGGGCGTTTAGTAGTTATTAGTTTCATAGTCTTTTGGGACCCACAAAGTTTATAGGATACTAATATATTGCCAGCGGCTTCGCCTGCGATGTCAAATGTAATGGATTTAGGTAACTCTGATCGGAGGTGCAGTGGCTTGTATTGAGTAAGATTGTTCATGCATCACACTTTATCTAATTATTCAAAATCGGAGTGTTTTATCACTACATATTTTTTTACCTAACCTTTAAATGAAATGAACGTGAGAAAATAACAACGACGCCTAGACAGTGTATTGACGTGAAGACATGTCAAGAAAAAATGTCCACCAAATATGGCAGTTTGTTGAACTATCATATGCGTCAAGTTTGCTACTGTAGGATCACTTCTGTGCCCTGTTAGGTAGAAATTAGTATAGCTATAAGCGATAACTGTTCGTTCAAATTTTGTCAAGAGACCTTTAATTATATTTACATCTATTGAAACACTTAAAGGCGACGGAAAGTAGGGAACGGGAACTTAACACTATGTTCCCAGGTTCCCTCTGTTAACGTGCTATGTGCGGTATATAGCGTGACGCTAAATAAAATAAAAATATCTAATAAATGAGAGGCACTTTTAAGTTATTATTATTTTTTCACTTATACATTTTATTTTGAACGATAAAATACTTTTTTTTCGTCGTTTCGTTTTGATTGAATAGAATCTTACAATTATCTTGTGCGAATAAACAAACATCCGATATAATACTTATATGTATTGTAATCATAATTTACCCTCGATTAAAATTTGTTTCAAGTAATAGGTGAAAAAATTTATTCGATATTTCGAAACGGCAATGGCTCAAGTAAAATCTTAATATCCGCCATTAAAATTATATACGCAATATAAAAATCGATTACTTTTGCAATTCACAAATAGAAACTATGTGTACAAATAAATAATATCGATTTCAGTAAAAGCTTAAGCTTCAGCTTCACGCTGTTCAGGTACATAGCAGGGTAGGCAGAGGGAACCTAGTTTAAAGAGATTTTGATGCAATATTTGTAAACCTCTAGTGGGCAAGACTAGGTGGTAGGTAAGACTGGAATTACGATGGTTGTGGGTTTCATAAGCGATTGTGGGTAATGATTATTTCATTATCCCGCACTGAGTACACAAAGAAACGGTACGGGTTCAGTTCTATTATATTCTTATTTTTTTTACTGAATTTCACCTATTATTATTTAAATAAATATTTTTTTTTAATGTCAGTGGAAAAAGGATGTCTAAATTCATGTCTTTTCCGTGTTAGCTAACTAATTCAAATTTATTCTTCAGTAATTTGTCTATTTTGATTAAAACATGTTTTCAATTTATTTTAACAAAATATGATGAATGCTAAGGAAAATAATGTGTTAACTTTCATAAATAATATCTGCGCAACATTTATTTAAATTAGACAATCATTTTATAAATTAGCAAAAAAAATTATGTAATAGATAACTGGGTATAATAATAGGTAAAGGTATAAGTATAATAAAAGATACGGGACACAAAATGCGACGGTTGTGGGTTCGATATCTATTCGGAGGAAGAATGTTGGAAAACACGATTACACCGATTTTAAACACTTAGTAATCTGTCTCAAAAACTACTGAACGGATTCTGGTAAAACAATGTTGTTCCATACATCGAAGGCGAGCTCATTTAAAGTAAAAATAAACATCTCGATACGACATTTATATTTCGATAGATTTGAGCTCGGACATTTTGTTAGCTTCACGCTGTATCTCGCACATTGTGTGTTGAGTGGCGACTGTGTGGGAAAAGAAAGTACTCCTGCGCTACCATGACCTCACTTACTAAGTAACAATCTAAGTAGATAAACGAAGTCATTTTAAAAGTAGGCAAATATCCTGTAGATATTGATGCAATAAGACGAAAGCTAACGACTAACAATGTTACTTTAACACTAGGTTGGTTGGCGCAGTTGAATAACCTTTGGTGGCGGGTCAATTAAACAACGGCCGCTATTAGTGAAGTTACGTCACGCCCTACATATTCGCTATAAGACGCTAGCTATTAGCAAACGTTTGTTTTTGTTAAATTATATAATACTAGTAATAATGTATAGGCGGTCGTCCTGTCGCGCGTGGTTTATTATTTTATTAATTTTAGACATTTCTTATATTTTTAGAGTTCCAATTTCAATTTTCTAAACGTACATCCATATATGTAAATTGTATATAGTTTCCTAATTCCTATATTTACCTATTGTTTGTATAATTCTTCTTAACTTCAAGCTTTAGTCCGCACATAGCAGGGCAAAGCCTCGTTACCAGAGGAAGTGAAAATATTAAATATTTTATTCCTCCGAGTGGGAATCGAATCCACAGCCGCGTTTACAATCGCACATTTGTGCCCCTGCGCCACAAGGGCCTCGAACATAACTATTTTAACTATTATTATTTTTATCATTTCCTTCAGAATTGTACAAAATAATTCCATCGTGATAACAATTTAATCTGTAACGGAACTATCACACGCACAAATACAGATTATACCAAAACAAAGTATTATGGTAACAGAAGATTATGAAATCGTCAATTCCGTCGCCAATCGCTACTCACGCCTGACGCCTGTAAAGCCAATGACCAGGCGATTAGTTCCAACTTCCATGTCACGATAGATTATTGGATAATTCTACTTTTTTTTATTTCTGTTTAAAGGTATTTATGATGAAAAGAATTAAGCGATAATAGGCATTGAGTAATCACTTTGGATAAATATAAATTTAATCGAAATCGATTTAATTTGAAATCGAGTTTGGGGAAATTTAGTAGATATAAGATTTAGTAAATGAAATTTAAAATAAATTGCTGATGTTTGCTAAGGTACTGAAACTAAAGGCAGAAACCAATTTGTGAAGATGGAGTGGTTAATATGATTGGTGACATCCTCATGGATGGCGGAACTCAACGCTACGTTTTGTCGACTTCTAGTGGATATTGAACACACAACTATCGTGTCTGCAGTCAACCGCCGACCTACTGCGCCACGACGGCTTGTGTAAAAAATTTTCTTTACTAAAATTCCATTGCACATTTAATTTACATTAGTTCCGAGTGAAAACACAATATTACTCGATAACTGTGGGAGAAATTCCCGTTTAATTGCCCTTGCTCATTCGTTCTTGCGTTCGTCATTCGTGGCACGCATGTATGGGCACTAGACTGTTATGGGATAGATGGGAGTCTTTTAGCCTTAATCTGTATGCGTTTTTTATTTATCTTATTTGTAAAGGAAAACAAACAGTAAATATAATTATTATTTTACAAAACATGTATAAATTATATAAAAACTAAATTTAGTTATCACAAAAGCTTTTTATAATGTAGATACTTAGTTGTTTTGGTACTAAATTTCGGTTAAGGAAACACATTATAGGGAGAATATTGAAAAAAAAAACAACTTCATTATGAACATATAAACAAATTTCCACAGTGGGTTATTTTTTCTTATTTATATTAGCAAAACGATTTTCTCAATCGAACACTAAACATCTCTATATTAGTATAGACTTGTATATGAATATAATAGCATCTTTCCATTTTTTTAAACATATCAAGGTAGGCAAAAGAACTGAGTGTTAAGACACTTCGTTCTTCATTTTCCGCCCATACTCAAGACATTGTGAGTGGATAAGTCGGAGACCTGGGTGTTGAGCGGCGTGCTCAACGCCTCACTTTATGATACCAGGGCGGCATAATACAAATAATTAAAAGTTGAATCATTTCCATTTCCATTCAGGATAGGCAGAGAAAACTTGGGAAGCAAGTGTTAGGACACTCAGTTCTCCATGCAGACAATGGTGGGACTGTAGTTTGCATGTTGAGTGGCTCAACTCAAGGCCGCGCTTTATCTAGTTACCAGAGCGAATAAATGAAAATATAAAATACTAGCGGCCCGCTCGCGGTTTCACCTGCGTGAACTAAGTTATTATTAATTTCTGTCTCCATGACTACGTCCTAGTGACGTCTATGCAAAATTTGAGACTCCTAGCATTTGTAGTAACGAAGTTTCATACAAACTTTCGACCCCAAAAACAACCCCTTAGAAGTCGAATATTGCAAATTCCCTTAAGTCTTAGCGAGCACCTACGTCCTATAAGTAACTCCTATGCAAAATTTGAGATTCCTAGCACTTGTAGTTTCTGAGATTTCGTGACCTTTCGATTTTATATATATAGATTATTCTCTTCAGTGGGAATCGAAGCCACAACCATCGTGTTTACAGTCGCACGCGTCTGCCCCTGCGCCACGACGGCCTTATACATAATATCTATCTATCAAAATTTTCTATTTACAGTGGGAGAAAAAACGTGATGATAGCTAACCCAATTAAAATAACAGTAGTTGAAACCAACGAGCACATTTAGATGTTTATCGCAAGGCGGCCATTGTTTGCGTTTGCTTTTTTCCCATATACGTTTTTAAACAACTTTCCACTGAAGTACTTACCTACTAGTTTAAATTATAAGTTATATACTTTATATTTAGCCAATAGCTTCGCGACGCAACGGCACAGCGTTTGGATGTAAAGATGACGGCTGTGGGTTCGATTACCACTCCCCTAGTGGCATGAATAATTTTCATTTCCACATTTCCTCTGGTGCTCTGGTGACAAGACACTGCGTTGATATCTGTCTCTGAACACGCAATGTCTCGTAAAAAGAACGGTGGTGGAGAACAGAGTGTTTTAACACTAGCCCCTTTACCTACCCTAGTATAAGAGAGATACAGAGTGAAGCTAAAAAAATATTATTGATTTTTTTACGTATTGTCACGCAAAATCTGAGGGACGCGACAAGGTGTAAAGTTTCAGAAATATCACATGAGAACCAACGTATTTACCATATGGCAGTAATATAACAGGCTATTGCTATTTTTTATAAAAATGATGTGGGAAATTTGGTTTAATGTAAGTTTTTCTTACAAATTATATTTTTAAATAATTAAGATTTAAATTAACTTAAATTTTCTCACGTTTGTTACAGAACAAAGTATCTATTGACACGATATTTCGTTTAATTGTACCTAAAGAGAAGTAGATCTGCCTAGAACTATTTCAGTTCATTTCTAGAACATATTTCAATTAGTAATTTTTGATATTGAAATAACTTCTTGAAATTTTTAAACTTCAAAAGAGATATTGATCCTATCATTTCAAATTTTATTATGTCTTGAGAGCTCTGATAAGGCAGATGTGTATTTCAAAGGGGACTATGGTAATTTATCAGCTATAAACTGGTAATCAATATTTTAGAAATCCATTTTTCATTATTATATTTCATCCATATAAGCTTTTGGTTTTTCAACCCCGAGTTGGAATCGGATCCAAAACCGTTGTAGTTTAATTATTTTTTAAATGTAAAATTAAAATGAAAACGGCCGGTAACCATTAAAGTCGGTTCAACATCAGATTAATCAGTAGGTACTCGCAATGTCCACTTTAAATAAGTGTTTTGGGGTCAAGGAGTCACTGCACTCTGCCTTAAACGATCATTATAGTCGTGTGATATTGTATACTGACCTCTTGTTTTAAAGATACGTTTATTTGCTCTATCCTGAGTTGACACAATTGGGGTAATCGTTTGTTTGATTGAACGCGCTAATCTCAGGAACTATTGGTACGAATCTAAAAATTCTAGTAACATACTCGTATCTAATAATATTAAAGTAAGTCTTCCATTATTGAGTGTCTGACAGACAACCCACAGACGAAACTACTGGACTTAGAAAGTTGAAATTTGGCATGTAGATAGGTTAGGGAGTGTAGGACTAACTGTCCTTTAATTTATGATGAAACTGGAAAAACGTGATTTCATATACACCCAAAAAAAGTGGGAATTAAAGTGTCCAGCTCGCCAGTGTTATATAAATGTTCTGTCTGTTTAAATTTAATTTACTTTTTAGTGTCCGACTAAATTGGAAATAAGTATATCTTTATCTTTGATTATAAAACAATCATATAGCCGTCGTAATAAAATAGTGCTTTATGAATTTTCGTACAATCCTCTCAAAATAATCATTAATCAGCCAATTTGACTACCCCTTCTCAAGTAGCCACGTAGTGCTTGCGATTTCTTAGGGATAGAAGGTATTCAAGACGGTAGTCTTACCTCCCTATAAAAATATATAAATTCGAGATGGTATAATAACTTTCTTCTTTTGCAATTAATTTCGACGAGGCCGTAAAGAAAATCTATAAGAATTCAAGCTCATCTTCTCTGAAACTTATACCTTCAAAAAATTATAAATAGAGATTTACTTAAAACTAAATCAAGCATAAATAAATTCCGATGGTGTGGCGGTTTCTGGCTGTGTTTTGGACTGTACATACCGTAGATTTTTTAGCTTCACGCTTTATCAATATCATTGATACTGTATTCTCGAAGATTTCTTCTTATAAAAAATGTTTTCGTAGTTTTTTTGTCTCCGCCACCCCAAGTAGGATGTTGATAAGTTCTCTGCTTATTACCCGATTGCGGCAAAGCCCAAAAGGAGGGATATGGTTATCGCGCCTGTCCGCTTCTTTGTGGCCTTATAACTGTTACCGATTTTAATAAATGACACGTTGATGGATCTTTGGAAGTTATTCCAAAGCTTACTAAAAGTTGCTTTTCCTAGACTTTTTTTGATACCTAAATAACAAGATGTACAGGACATCGACCTGTTGTAATGTGGCTTGTTATATTTTTTTACAACACAATGATATTGAAGCGCGAACTGCCTAACGAGCTTCCCGTTAGACTGACAATACTTTTTTTCTTATATTGAAAAAAGTATATATGTATAATGAATTTATAATGAATTTATAACAAATTTATATTTTTTGAATCCTTAACTTATAAAATCGTGAGGCCGTTTGATACCCACTCGGGGGGAAGAAACATTTAATGTTTTAATTTGCTTGTTTTGGTAAGGAAGCAAAGCGCGTGAGTTCCGCCACTCACCAGACAATGTCTTGAGAATTCGGCTGAAAGTCAAGACCGAAAGTGTCTTAATGTCACCGGATTGTCTTAATACTAGGTTACTATACTGCTTCTGTCTTCCCTGCTATACCTATTTGCAGAATACAGCGTGAGTAAATATAAATTATAAGTTCTTTTGACATTTTTATGTGATCGACAAACGAAAACTTTTGTCTAGCGGCATTTCACTTTTATAAACATAAGTATGCGAACATAAAGCCCAGTTTCCACCGCGGAAGACAAATGAACGGGTAATGCTTAGACGGACCGGACTCCTTCTAAGTAAAATACATTTCCACGAGTAAACAGTTTTGTATTTTGTAATTAATGTGCTCCGCTCCGTAGAACTAAGCTGTTCAGTTCATTTAAGGTCTTTCTGCTCGCATGGTCTTTTCCGTAGTTCCATCGTCAGGCCCTAATCACACGTATTATAAACAGAATAAAATTATGTCAAAACTAATTAGCGAATACTTTGTGATTTTGACTAATGAAGGCATCTCAGGATCTCATCTCTTGCCTTTGCTCTTTCATCAGACCAGTTCGCTGATATCAAATTATTGGCATCGCCACTTTCATGGTGGTAAAATAATTAAAAGTAGGTGAAATTAAGCCTCTTAAGAAAAGAAAGAATGATCTACTAATAATAAAAACATATTGAAGATGGGTTTTTTGTATAATAATAGAAAAATATTGATAAATGGAGATAAAAATAAAGTTATGGAAACGAAACAAACTTTAAAACCATACCTATGTTATATGCACAGACTTAAACAAAAACTAAAAAGTAGAAAATAATATTTTAATCACTTCAAAATAAAGATCAAATTAAAGAACCAGAAACGAAATCCTCCTTTTTGAGGTCGCATAAACAAAACCTTATTTATACTGGGTTAGAAGCTGCAAAATAGTAAGCAGCTTAACTAAAAATACAAAAAATCCATTCTGACTTAAAAACTAAGGAATCTCCATTACAAATAGACCTTAAAAACAATCTTTTTACCGTAGTCCATATTATTTTATTACAAATCGGTTAAGAATTTTCAAAGGCAACGCATAAATCATGATCGACGTAACGCCCATCCTTGTTTTTTCTGTGGACGCAAAACTTTGTTGCTTATTTTGAGTTAATCTCAAAAGATCGGGACAAGTTCGAACCTTTTTTTATAACTTTGTTATGTTGAAATAACAATTTACTAGGTATAATATACTCTGTGAAATAGATGTTATTTTTTTTACTATACATACTTTTGCCAAATATGTTAAAAATGTTTATTTTATATCCATTTACACGAAAATATAAATATATATTACATTATATGTTTATATTTTGATATCGAAATCAGTCATCAAAACTTTTCACTTTACTTCTAAAGTTCACGACTTAAAAGTTCAAAGTTTCACAATTCTATACGTAATTACTAATATATATGTACGTACCATATAAAATATCCTTTATAATGACACTTTGTACACTTCACGGACACTGGTTGAGCACATTTTGATGTGATTTAAAATAATTTTACACTAAGTTTTTGAGGAATCACATTTAAGTGCGTTAAACAGACGCCTCGCGTTTCGACTGTGGAGTGTGGATAGCGATATTTTACCTGAGAGAAAAAAAAGTTCAGAACAAGATTTTATTTATGGCATTTAAAACTTTAAAACCGATGAATAAAGCTCCTTTTGTATGTGTCACGCAAATTGCATTATTGTAGCCATGTTTGAAAATTTATTTTAATGATTTTTAACTTTATTTTTAATACAATAAAGATTGTTTTAAGTTAATACCATATATAAAAGTTCGGTGTAGTTGTATGTATGTTGTGGGCAGTTGCTCTAAGACACAACTTCTCAAAGTTATTTGACCCATTTAAGCTTTGATTAATTGTTTTGTAGTAAAGTACTTAAATTGTTGGATATATTAATTTATACAATGATTTATAAAACTATAATTAATTATTATTATTATCGAAATGTTAATATTTTGTTACTGTTATAAAATTAAAAACAAAATGTTTCCTGCATATGTACCTGTAGAATTGAGAATGTATTTAACTGATCTCTTATAATTTAGTTACTAATGCTACAGATAGTGTACCAATGCTTGTTCAAAGTCCGTTAAAATTTTATTGTGATTATTTAACGTATATTAAATTGTCGGTTTAATTTCGTACAACACACTAAGCATTTGTTTAAAAATTTCTTTCTTATTTGATGGGAATAAATTCGATGCATATAATAAGACACCTTTGTAATTGTAAAAGTTTCCAGGTCAACAGCAGAATAAGTCCATCAGAAAAAAGTAAATTGTAACAAAATTACAGTTAAAATATAACGTTTTTGAAATTTATTTCTAATATTTATGTACAATAATAAGAGTACGTTCCTGCACTTGGAATAATGAAGTAGCAAACGTTATTTTACGTAGAATTTCAATAATTAATTAATAATTAAAAGTATAACAAACAAAATTAACCTCAGTTTAAACTTACGTAACAGGCACAGAAGTTTGACAAGGTGTGGTCAGGAGCCGTAGTCCCAAACCAGTTTGCGGAGAAATAAAACAGGCCCCAATTTGATATGAATTAACTTATTACGATTGTTATCTAGCACCGAGACGAATATCACAGCGTCACTATGGAAGTTAGCAATGGCTCAACTTAAATGGACCTATTTATCCCTTATAATAGTTATAATAAACTAACGGTTAACGTTACTCTTGTATATGAATCATGGAACATCAATTATAGTTAATTTATACAGACTAGGTTTCTTCTGGTAAATGCTAAATGTGCTACACGCTGTGTCCCGATAAAGCGTAAAGCTAAAAAAAATTATGAAAATTAATACTTATTGATAACCTCCTTTTTTAAAAAAATGGTGGCACTTGCAGAACAAATATGTTTTTTTAATACTAGAATTATAATCTTTATTTGAATGGTTGTGAAATATATATATTTTTTATTTTGATAGAATACTTATAGCATTTTAAATATTTTATTTACCAATACATGTCCTAAGTGGTTGTTCATTAAAACTTATTTTAATATAAAAGAACAAACATTAAGTGATCATGCGATACCAATGATAGTATTTTTCTTGTCGCATATAAGTTCATCCACAAAATTCATTAAAAATAAATTTTAAAGAATTAACAAAAAGGACTAAGGAAGGCTTCCTCTACTACTAAAGATATTGCCGACTCAAAGAAATGGAAGATTTAAAGAACTTTGCGAATTTCAAGAGGACACTCATTCACTAATTTGCATGTGTTAGGCATATGGCATATTAGATATTCATAATATAGCAGAATCCTGAATCATTAAATGCCTATCTCACCATCAATTCATAGAATATTAAAATATGCTTTTTATTTAATATTTAAAAAAAAAAAGTAACAAGATTAAAAATGTGTTGTTATATTGCAATTTTTTCTGTAGTTTTTTAATTACATAGATATCCTTATTTTTCAACAATATTTCAGGACCTCTTAATTTCCTTTGTAAAAATCTCCACACTTTAACTTCATAAAAAAATATTTTTTGAACATGCATATAAAATAAACGCTTAATGATTTAATTTTCATTGTCATCTTAAAAATAAATTCTAGAATACATAAATTTCTATGAATACTTTCCCTTCAAAATAAAAACAGTGCCACATAAATAAAAAATACAATAATAAAACAACCAAATAAAGTAACAGATTTATTTCCATTTCTACTTACAGCTAACTAAATAGAAAATAAAACAAAAAAGGCTAAACAAATAACTTTTTGGATGGCAACACTGTCTGTGAAATGTCAAAATATCTATTTTCATTTGTTTCATTATTTCAAGTGCTGCTTTTAGGTTTCGGAGCCCAGGCCTCGATTTTAGGTGTAGTTGTACTATAAGGAACATATTGACCAGTTGTACCTGACAAATTCTCAGTAAATTCCGCCATCCATTTGTATTTTGGTCGGCCTGGATCCTGGAAAATATTTAATATTTATATTGATTTACATTTTTTTAATATCTAGCAAATTACAGAACTTTTGTGTGTTGTGCACTTGTTAACTTGGCATGAAAATAATTGAAAGTAACAAAAAATCCTAAAATCAAATCCACATAGCCATTAACAACTAATCACAATACTGTATAATATATATAAAAGGACTTGTACTGCATAAAAGTAAACACTCTACTTTTAACAACTTTTATATTACCTGATGTGGGGGAAGATCTGTTTTGTAATGGAGCCATCCAAACCATTCAGCAGGAACCTGAAAATTGTAAAGGCATATTAAACTTCACTAAGACACCATTAGGGGCTAAATATTAATTCTTTTCATTCCTTTGCTCTAGCACTTTGTTACAAGGCAAAGTGCAGCAACAAATTCCACCATTCAACCGACAAGACCTCAAAAATTCAATGGAAAGTGGGAAATGGAAGAAATGGAAGTCTTAAAGAAGAACTGAGTGTGTTAGACTAGATTCCCAGATTGCCTCTACCTACTTTGCAATGTGCAGGATACAACATGAAACTAAAGAAACTTCTTACAAAAGCTAAATATAGAATTAAAACCATTGTGGTGCTGTCAAGCAGCATTTGGTTGGATGCTAACCCAAATTGTGCCAAATTTAGGCAGAAAGCTAAGAAAAGTGTATATCCTGCTATAAATGGTAATAAAGAAAATAAAATAATTTTCATACAGACCTGACTACCATCATAGTTCATGTGGTACTTGTCAGAATACTCCACCCATCTGTTCCTGCTGTAGAAATAGCGAGGGTTTTCATAGTATTTGTTGCCAAATTTATCTTCACCTACTAGGTGACCATCTTTAAGTTCATCTTGTCTGAAAACAATTTATTTGTATGTTACAATAAACGACTAAAACTAGAGTATGCCAGTATGGTTGACAAGTCGTGATTAGCATGAAGTATGTAGGTGGTTGTGCAGATTTGATGTTAGGATTTTTTCTTACTTTTGTTTATTTTCTTTCCAAGTGCACAATAGGCATCAGTTCAGAAAGTCGGGCGTTCCGCGACAAATATGTTCTGGACATAACTGACTATCATAACTTCATGTTATTACATATTTTTTAATTTTCTGAACTCAATTCTAACCACATAATGTTACTACTATTCATTTGAACCAAATATTACAAATAATATATTCAAATGTCATTAAAGCTCTTAACTGAATTGAGCTATCAATTATATTATAACTAAATAAATATTTTTAAATATGTTGATAGAGAAAGCATCTTTTGTGATGACAAAGGTATAACCCAAAAATTACATAATAAATATTTATATTTATTTACCTGTATAGTTTAAAGAGGGATGCGCGAATGCCACCGTTCTGACGAATGATGTTGAAAAAATTAGCAACTTTGTCCAGGGCCAAGATTTTGGCGATGGAATTCGACATTTTTAATAAATTTTATTTTCGTTCAAGTCAACATAAGAACTTGACATTTCTATTTAGTGGTTTGACAGTTGTGTTTCATTTAGGCTTTTAGGCGTGCCAAATGAGCACAGTTTATGTCGCCAATGTCACGTGGAATGGAGTAGATAAAGATTGATCTGTAAGCTATATTTGTTTTTTATAAATTTACAATATTTTTCAGGAAATACAGAAAATAAACATGTAATATATAAACGTGAAAATCCATTAGAGGATTTAGAGTAACACGTTTGATCGAGAAATAAATTTTACCAAGGTGAGCGAACAAAAACATGATTGACATTGATTGGTTTAAACTACGTTTATATTAATAAGTCATGAGCTAAAAAAATTAACTAAGCTATAATATTTCTGTTATTTAAATTGGAAAAAACTTTTTATATTGTCAGGTTATTCAATTCGATGTATCTCCAGTCAGTTACCTCTCGCACTTAGAATGTTACAGATCATACACAACTCTTAATTATTTCTATTTGATCACGTGGGTAAAGTCGCAGTAAAAAGCTACTTTATGACAAAATAGCCAGTATTAACACAAAGTATTTTTTTATCTAATGATAATTCCAAAAAACTTCTTCCAAAAAAAACACGAATGAACTTCTAACTTAATCTGTGTAAATATATAGAAGTAAATGTTAAAAAAATATCATTTAACTTTGGTTCTTACAAAAAAATCAAGCACGGACATAAAATGATACTGAATATTTCAACAGTAATACATGTAATGTTGGCTTTAATAATAGATTAAAAGTGTACAGGTCTTATAAAATGTAGAATATTTTAATTTATTCCCCCATTTGGGAAAAAACCCCCAGCTGACGCTTTTACAGTCAGACTTACACCAATCAATCAACATCCAACTGCAATATAAAAGCTTATGGCTTGAATAAAATTAGAAAGTTTATTGCATTTTTTATTATACATCATATCATTGTAAAAATAGAAATATTTTAAGCAATAATATTGTAAAGCTAATTATTCTGATGATTTTGATTTCTTTTTTACATTTTTAGATATTTTATCTGTTACGACATTATCTAACACAATGGTAACTTTAAATTCGTCTATCACATCACTATTGTTTTTTCTTTTCGTTTTATTCTTAATAGTTACGTCACTAGTACTATTTTCTTCTAAAGATATTTTATCATCTTTATTGGTTTTGATTTTCTTTTGCTTTTTACTTTTTATGTGATGATTTAATTCAATTTCACTGTTAATATTATTGTCATTATCATTATCTTCATTGGTTTTAAAGGAGTCATCATTTTTTAATATATATCTGTCATCAGATAAATCACTGCTATTATCATTATTTAGGTTCTCATTTTTTCTTTTTTTAGATTTCTTGTCTTTTTCTATATTAGCAACATTTTTATTTTCTTGAGCCTGAATATCCCTGACACTTTCACTATTTGTATCTAACAAACTATGATTTAAACTGTCACTTTTTAAAGCATATCCTTCAATCGACAAATCAACATTACTATTATTATTTAGGGTCTCTTTTTTCCTCTTTTTAGATTTCTTATTTACTTTTTCCATAATGGCAACATTTTCATTTACCTGAACCTCAATATTGTGGACACGTTCATTATTTGTTCCTAACAAGCTATCATTAACACTATAATTTTTTAAAATATCATCATTAGATAAAGCAACACTATCATTATCATTTAGCATATCTTTTTTTCCTTTTTTAGATTTCTTATTGACATCACCTTCTATAATAAGAACATTGTCATTTTGTTGAGATAGTTTAGTGTCATTTTCTACAGATTCATTTAAACTACGTTTTTTCTTTTTCTTCTTAGATTTTAATGTATTTAAATCTTGGTCATTATTTAGTAATGTATCTTCGAATACTTGATTATCATTAGATTTGTTTTTAATTTTTTTTGCATGGGAATAACCTTTGAATCTAGATTCTTGGAGTAATATTTGTTCTTGTTGTTCTATTCTTGCCAGTTTGCCTAAAGCCCGAAGTCCATGGCGTGCACCTCTGAAACAAGTATTTAGTTTATAATATCCATATATATAGTTTAATTTCAAACTATATATCAACAGTCCCCAGGTAAAGTATTGAAAGGGAAATATTAAATATCTTTTATTGCTGTTTTAAACTACTACACAACAACACAACATACACATTTAAAAAACTCACAAATAACAATTTTTTTGAAATTTTGAAAGAAATCATTAGATTACACTTCTTAGTAGTTTAAATAAGCAATAAAAACATTGCGAGTTTTTAGTACTTCACCCAGGGATTGGTGGTCTCTATAATATATATCTTATTATTAAAGGTGTAATATTTATTATTTAAGGTACAATTTAACTTTATTGAATTAACATTTTAAAATATAATAATTGTTCTACCAAAGTCAACAACTGGACATAAGATTGCCAATTTATATTTAAATTTCTTTTTCATTTCCTTCTTTTACACTAAAAGTCATAGAATTATATAATATAAATAAAAATTGTAAAATGTTAATTACATACACTAATAGAGCTGTCTCTATCTATAAATATACCTAACTCTAAATGTGATGATGTTTGTTCCATCTCCACTTGGAGGAATGAATTGTGTTCATGTTCTCAATTTAATAAGAGCCCTACATAGGGAATGAAGTACTTTAACTACAGAAAAAATTGATTGTTCCCACTACTATAATTGAGAATAATTTAAAATGAAAATAACATACTTATGTGCGGTCCGGCCATTACAAGCTGCAAAGAGTTGTTCATCAGTCATCTGAACTACATCATTCTCGTCACTTGATTCTGACTCCTGAACTCTAACTATCTTAGCTCCGTCATTTTCAAAAACCTCCATCTTCACAAAGAAATCTTTGTATTCCTCCTCTGAATTTCCATTTTTAGATTTATTTTTACCTTTCAATAGAAATGTGTTGTTTGTTATTTCAAAATTGTCATCTTTGCATTTAATCATTTTTGTTTTTCCTTTGCTATCTTCAACCTGCAAGTGTTATTTATGCTTCACATTGTATCCCGCATTAAGCAAGGTAGATAGAGAAAACTTGTTATGTTAGGGCAAATGGTTTGTACATTTCTTCTGTAACCATGTAAGGCAATGAAAATAATATATTATTCACCTGAATGGGAATTGAACCCACCACTGTCACATTTATTTCAAAAGTTAATATTAAGTTCTTCTAATTGTTTATGGTAGAACAGTTAATAGCCTAATTAAAAGTTTATAAGGTTTACTAGTAACTATAAGCTTGTGGTGGTTAGTTTCATCTTACTCAAAGAAAAAAAAACATTTATCTTTTCCAAACAGACATAGTGCAAGTGCATATTTTTTGTCTAACACAACACAAACACAAGAGAAATTTTCCAAAAGCTTTTTAGTTAAAAGTTTATTTACTAGTGTATAGTTTATTGTATATTATTCAAGAGAAAAAAACAGCTTAAGTCACGCGAATCGCGTTAAGTCACTCCATTCCTCACTTTCAGCCGAATTCTGGAGGCATTACGTGTTGGGGGGTAGAGTAGAACGCCGCGCTTTGCCTCAATACGTGAGCGTAGAAATGAAAATGTTAAATATTTCATTACCTCGACTGATAATTGAACCCACAAATAAATGACCACACCAGAGCAAAGAAATGGCAATATAAATTTAAATATAATTATTTATTTAAGAGAAAAAAGTAAAATTTAATATAATAATAATAATATGTCGTGTACCTGTACATTACTAGCCGCTTTATTATAAAGTTGATTCCACCAGTGCTCAGTGAAATCTTTTGCAGGGTCATAGCCAACACCAGTGATACTTCTTTTTAATTTCGGCTTAAGAGCTTCTGATATTCCATCTTCTTTCTTACCCAACCCTTTGCCTTAAATGACAAGAATTTAAATTCAATAAAAATCAGAAGATTTGATTGTTTATAATTAAAAGACAAATTTACATCATTTCACGACACTTACCGTCAGTCCAACCGTATTTTTCTAGTTGTTTACGAGCAAATTCCATAGTAATTATTTAACTGAAATCTTTTATCGACCAAAGTGTATAATACGAAATGCGCATTACATATATATTTTATCGTAATTGGCAAATGCGTTTATTTATAACTTTATAACCTATAAAATGCATGACATGACAATGACAACTTGAATTAGGGATCAAAAATTTGACGACTTGAACCCGTGTAAATTTGTCACGGAGGACAGATTAAATATAACCTAAAAAAATCTATTTTATCGTACAATCATTTAGGTACTGTGTTTTTAGGTTGTTAGCGAAATTACCATTACATTATACGTTATTTTTAAGACGTTCCGTTCCGCACTTTCCATCAAATTTTGGAAGTAATACGTGTTGAGTAGCGGAACTCAACGCCGCGCTTTACCTCAATACGTGAGCGTAGAAATGAAAATGTTAAATACTTCATTACCTCGACTGATAATTGAACCCACAAATTTTTAATATTTATAATTGATTCAAAAAATATATAAACTTTGTGAAATGACATCGACGCGTGTGGTCTCTCATACACGTGTATTATCACATAACCACGCATTTCATCACTCATCAACACATGTGATCCTCACATACGACATGTCATCTCATACTCACACATGTAATCATACATCCATCTTCTAATAATTGTTTTTTTTTTTCGAGTGGGGATCGTGGGGATCGAACTTACAGTCAGAACTACGATAGCCAACAATTTAACAATTAGTAAATTAAAAATAATGGAAAGAAATTTAGCTCAATGAAGGATAATGGCAACTTGCATTTAAAACATGCAATTAAAAAAAAACTAATATAATAGAAAACAGGAATGTATAATAATAGAATTCAAATTAATAACAATAATAAGGCACATAATATCTAATTATGATTTACAAGAAAAATTCTGCAACTTTCGTATTTTATTGTTTAAAATCATCCAGATCTTCTATAGTAGATTCGTTATTGCTGTAAATAAAAATAAATCATTTCATATTTATGTCTAAACTTGTGTTCCGCTCGTTGTTTTTGCCGATTTTTTTTTATTTTTTTCCAAAATTTTAAATGAAACTTTTTAACTAAATAAGTTACATCGACAGTACGGTCGACGAGCCGTGGCCGCGCTGTTTTTATTTTAGGACTTTTGTTACTATTGATTACTGGTTCAGATGGTTATCTGAACCGCCCTGAAGTAAGGTTTAACTTCATGGTGGTCACGACTAGTCGATATTACAAATCTGATATTGTTGGCTTTACTTTAATATGATATTTATGTATTATATGTATAAAGCTTTCCCTTGAATCAAGCTGTCTAATAGTGAAAATCGTATTAAAACCCGAGTTTTAAAGAAATAATAAGCTCACACCGTGGGAAACGATTAAATAAAATATAAAATAATATTATTTAAGCAAATATAAATAGGTAGGGTAGTATAAATATTGCAGAATCAAACATAATATATCTATCTTACTAGGTCAATAAAACAGCTACAGGATGTCTTTCTGATGGAACTTAGTGCTGCAGCTTGTCTAACCGAGCATGGAAATAAAAATCAAGGCAATCAAAATCAATCAAGGAAATAACAAAAAATTCAAATGTAATAATTCCCACAAATAGGAACTGAATCCACAGCCATCACCCTTGTAAATAGCGTCACCAAAAAATATAATTCAATTTAAAACATTCTGAGAATAAATTAAATATAAAAAAAATACAAAAATTTAAAACTAGCAATACTATTTTTATACTTACTAACAAAACTAGTGATGTTAATGTTAACCATTTACAAAATTCGTCACCAGTGATTTACGAATACAGTACACATTTAAAAGTAATTAAGTGTTTTTCGATTTTTTAACATTTTAACGGTGATTAAATAACTGATTTTTCGTTAATTACAGTACGGTCGACCGTGACCGCCCTCAAGTTAGATTTTAAAATTTTTAAGCATTGTTCACTCGCGCTTGAGGAAAAAATAATCAAACGTAAAAAAAATCCTTAAATAAATCTCTTCAGAGCGGCCACGACGCGTAGACTGTACTGTAATAAGTAATATCATTGGTCAACATCACTAAACACACAAAACTACTTTTCTTACCAATTTAACGTACTCTCAGAATTATTTTATCGTTTAACCTCTGGATAGTAATTATCGTTGGGATCTCGTTTTGACCTTTCTAAATAACGCATTCCATGGTCACCATATGATGAATAATTTTCAAGTAAAGGCTTCGATAGTAATTCAGGTCTGAAATTCTTCAAGAAATATACCCAGCATGGTACTGTTTCTTGTTCTGTGGACCTGATGGTTAAAAATAAAATATTAAACCTACTATATCTTTCTTTTTTTTACTTCCTGCTTTATCCCGCACATAGCAGGCTTAGTAGAGGGAACCTAGGAACTTATTGATAAGGCACTCCATTCCTCACTTTAATTCTTTTATTCATTCTTTTTAGCAGGTAAACCGCAACATATTTGGACCAACAGTATATTATATGTATTTGCAGTAATTGATATATTTCAGGAAAGGCAATCAATGTTTATAAATAGTCTTTCTGCATACATTGACATAATTTACTTGTGTTTAAGAAAAAAATATAATAATGTTGTCGTTAAAAATAATAAAAAAAATACTGTTTTTCTTTTTGCAATACTTATATGAATAGAGCACTATAAATTCGGTTATCTTAACTTAATATGACCATCTCTACGACTCTTAATGACCTTCTCTACGAGTGTACCAGGACTGTGTGGAGCACCACAACCAAAGCACAATCAACAAAAAGGACGACCACAACCGCTTATGGTCATCCTTTTTAAAGGCTTTTCATTCGCTCATGTCAAGAGGGAAATGACAAAGAAGCAGAAGAAACTTTATGTAGAGAATGAGTGAAGAGAGGTTATTTAAATAATATAGATTAATTATAACAATGAATTCAAAATACATTTATTCTCATTTCATTCTTTTTTTCAGCTTCTTTCCAACAATGAATATGCAATGCCTTTATAATTGGGAGAAGAAGTGGGGGACAGAAGTGAGTTAATGGGAGTGTCTAGACACTATTTAATGTTAAGATTCTCCATCCCTTCACCTTCCCAGGTTCCCCTCCTGGTAAGGTGAGGCCTACCCTGTTATATGTACAACATATATAGCACAAAATTATAATAAAAATAAGTATGCAACAACTCATGAACTCACCCTTTGTTAATAATAATTTCATCAATTTCTCTGATGTAATAATTAGGATGGTCCTCTAATATGTCTAGTTTGCTGAGCATAGTTTCGTCCACTTCATAGACTTCACCTGAAATTATTATTTTTAATAATGTTTTGATTCAATAAAAGTATTGTTTAAGAACAACACTACAACAATAATGCTTGTAAATGGTAAGAAAAAAATCATAATTATAGTAAAAAGGAAGGCTTTTTTCACCATAGGTAATAACCTCAAAGCACGCCGCACTATTATTATAATTAAAAATATTAATAATAAAAATATTTATCAATAACTTTTTTTTAAATTTAAAATTATGAAACTTCATATTTTACATCTCTCAATACATAATTATAAGACAAATTATAATAAGTAATTTCTCTCTTTGATATCTTAATCACCACAGCAATCATGTCAATGAAGTTTTTTGACATTATAATAGAAACCATTATATTGAATTATTTTCGTTTTTGCATTCTAGGAAACTAATTGCAATGTTCCTTGAATTAGGAGTTAGAACTTTACTCACACTACTGTGTTATACAAGTATACAGCAATAATCTATAAAATAACTAAACAGACAATTCATCTTACCTTTAACATTATACCCTGTGCCAGGGCTGTACAACAAGAATGGTATATTATATTTTGTCCCAATGATTAACGGGTATTTAGTTTTAGTTCTGCCTTCACTTAAAAATTTTCCAACTCCATGTTCTGGATTCGTAAGCCAGTGGTGATTCGGCTCATTTCGTTTTAATGTGCCGTATACAAAAACTTTGTTAGTCATCTGTACAGAGAATTTAAAAAATTATTTATAATTTTAATAAATGCACATCTAAATTTATGTGTTTTCGTATTTTATAATCTAGTAGGCGTACTCACTGTTTTGAAACTTTGGCAGAAATTGCCTTTTGTTTGCAAAGTTAACTTGAGTAAATATTTCATTCAATCTATATTTATGATGAGAAACTACATATTAGACTTTAAGGTAAAATATATTTTATAGATCAATTTCAATCAAATATCAAAATTAAATTACTTAGGAAAAACATCAAAATAAACATTGAATTGAAATTGTCATTAGTAAATTATGACGCATGACAATTGCGTTATTGTTCAAAACTACAAAGACCAAAATAAGAAATGAAACTTTTGTTACATTGTTATCGTATAAACACTATATACTAGTATATTCTCTTTAGATTTTTTACTATTTTATATTTATATAATTTAATAATTAGCAATATAATCTTACGTTTGAGTTGATGTTGCCACATTCTTTTTCACTATTTGCGCTTAAGGAATTGAATTCAATCTTTTGTCAGCTCCAAGCTGTACCCTGCATGAACATGAGTAAATGTGTTCTGTGTGCATGTAGGCAACATCGGCAGAGGAAACCTAATATTAAGACACATTGTTCTACCCTCGTTATAATAAAAAAATAGTTTAAAAACTAAAACGTGATTACGAATAATAACGCTGTAAAAAGTATGAAACAAAAAAATATTATCACCTGTAATTGAAAGCTGTGCTCTTATTGTACACGACCACTGCTGTCAATTTCGGGTGGGAATATATTTTTCTGGTTTCATACCTTTTAAAGCGTGATTACCACTGTATTCGTTTTTTAGTTTTTTAACTTATTTTTAATCTAAGTTATTTTGGGGTTTTGTATTCGTAATACTTTTTTATAGAACCGTTTTTCATTTTCTTTCTTTAAGTTTTGTGTTTTCTAGACTATGTGTTTTCTAGACTATTATAATATCCTAGCATCAGGTGCATGCAAGCAAACGGGTGAGCAAACAAGAACAAAATACATATTTTGGACATGTGCTAATTAAGACTTTTCATTTGACACGAAACATGACACAACCCAATTTTTTTTAACCTCTAGAAGGCACCGCAATCAATTTACTAGGACGTCACATAGCCTATAACCAGCGGGCAATTAATACGTTTCAATTGATATCTCATTTATCAAATTATGATAAATATTTTAGAAGCTACAGGGGAACAGATGAACATATGTATGTTCACGAGTATGTATGTTCTCTAGTATGTTTGTACTCGCCACATACCAGTCAAAATCATAGACCTCCTTTTGCTTCCCCTTAGCCGGGTAAAAAATATTTTATTTCTTTCTAATCTTCAATGTACAAAGTCACAAACATATATGTATACACTATACAGTATATTTTAAATTGAAACTCCAATATATAATTTCCATATATACCTAGGTACATTACCTTAGTCAATCACAATATACACATACATAATATTCTGTAATACTGAAAACAAATATACTTATAACATTAATTATTAAGTAAAAAATTAATAAATATGCTAACATCAAAAATATTGTTAAAAGTAACATGTAAATATATTTTTTTAACAAAATAAAGTACACAAACAATGAAAACATGGTATCACTAAGGGTAAGCAAATGTCATTGACTGATCGCGAATTGCGTACGAGATTTCGAGTTAGTTCGTTCTTATTAAAATCGAGTTTATACCTATAGTTGAATATTTCACGTCCTCATGGATGGTTCGCGTTACTCAAAACAATTTAGTGATTATTATAAAATCGTTTTTAATTTTCATAATGTGTATCTTTAATATTCATTGATATTAATTCATTAACATTTTACGTGAACTGTATAAAGTTTATCCTGTGTCATAATAATAATAATAAAAATATATTTAAAAAACAAATAAAAATGAGATTGGCGGGCACAATTTTCACAAATGTTACCAAAATGTTGGACTTTTATTCACAATTCAACCCATCGCCGCTTTCTATAAAGCAATTTATTGATTTTGGTAAGTTTTTATCATGTATATCATTTATTAAATATAACATAATATCTATATTGCTAATTGATTGCAATTTTTATTTTATTGATTTACGATCAATAAACGAAATATTTTCACAATAAATACGACTTGCTTGACATTATTTCAGTTTCTATTTATATTTATTTATTGTAGGGATAAATGTAGACGTAATGAGCTTAACCTGTCTTGTCTTACGTATTTGACAAGGTCAAGAAGGTTGTGACACTTTGCGTAAAAACGATATATTTACTTACTTCTAAATTGTCAATAAAACAAAATTTATGAATTGACCCCAAAGTTTATATCATAATTTGTTTTAGTTCTGATATTTTTTATTTTATTATTTCAGTAGATTATGTTGCTTGTTATGCTATATATGTATGGGCTTTTAACTTTTAATTGACTTTTTTTACCACAATATAACATACTAATAAAGTAGACAATATTTTTTGCTAGCGAGATAATTATTTATAAACAATTCTTAATTCATACACATAATAATTTTTAGATTATATTTCTTATAAG
>JAEBDU010012969.1:0-30055 GCA_016802625.1 Heliconius numata
ATAATTCAAGTAAAATTATATTGGTACTAAATCACACCAGCTTAATGAAATTGGTCCCTTATTTCTATCCCTTTTAAAATAACTTCGAATTACTTGCATACTTTTCTTACATATTAACAAGGGTAAGCTTCATATTTTGATTGTTATAAGAAAACCGATGTTATTTTTAGGGAAATAAAGTTAAAAATCCAACGAAAATTAATTAAATATCAGTTTTTCTATAATATAAACCTTATGGATAGTGCAAATAAAGTTGATGTTGGCTTACCTTTGAAAGAGGCCATCTCTGTGGCCCGCTGTTTTCATTTATCAAGATATGTCAGCCTATAATTATACGGTGAACATCGCGAGCTTGCGTTACCTGCAAAGAATTATTGAGTTTAATTTGACATGCTCTCTGCTTGTGAGAATTAATGGGACAAACTTTTGGTAAGAGAACTTACTGATTAAATCGTCTTCTTATCAAATATTTGACTGTAAATGGGACTGTTGTGGGTTCGATGCTTGCTCGGAGAAATTAATTATTTGCATTTCTGTGCTGAGGCAATCTTTCAAGAATTCGGCGGAAAGTGGAGAATGGAGTGTCTTAACACTAGGTTATCTGGTTCCCTTTGTCTACCCTGCTATTTGCGGGATACAGCATGAAGGTAATAAAACAATAAGATCATCGTGACTCAGAGGAATAATATCTGATGTTAAGCGCGATGGTTGTGGGGTCGATTCCGTCTTAAGGGCATACATTATTATTATTTCTCTTCATCGGTAGCAGGAAGCGTGGTTTTAAGGTTTAAGCTTACTCTTATGTGAAACTAAAAAAACAATTTGTTTCACGATTCTCGAATTCACGAGGCGTTCAGTGTCAAGTGGCGAACTCAACCGCGCTTTGCCACGTAACCAGAACAAGGAAATAAAAATATTTAAATATATCATTTCCCCGACTGGAAATCGAACCCATAACCGTCCCGCTTTTGCACCTACTACACCAAGACGGCCCAAAAAAACTAAATACATACAAAATACAAAACATTACAAATAAGAGTACCACAAATAAAAATTTTGCCTACAATTTTCTCTACAATCCCCATATAAAAAGGCACACAAGAGTTTCAAATTCTGAAATATCATTGTACAATCTCATCACACTTCTTAGCGTGTCGAGTCTTCCATCCGGAACGCGCCCAGTATAATGAACCTTTTTGTGTGGGGTAAACATTTTTTCGTGGAAACCCTTGCCTCGTGTAGCATTTTTGTACTAGAGACGACCCCCTTGATGCATATAATATGAGAGTTTTGTGAAACTATCATATGAGTATTTATAGCTTTTGTATCCAGCACATAGCAGGGTACGCATAGGGAACGTGGGAACCTAGTGTTTAGACACTCCGTTCGCATTGAAACTCTGAATACTGTTGCCAAACCTGTTGACCACTTTCCACCAAATTCTGGAGACATTGCGTTTTGAGTGGCGGTACTCAACGCTGACATCGTATTCTTTTTTTATATGTTAGTATAGATTTGGGCCTAAAAGCATGTAAATAATATGTTTCAAATGTGGCTAAGATTTTTTCTTTATATTTTCCAGTCATCTAACGTCTGACTTTTGCAATTTATGGCCCAAAGGCTTTCTACGATTCCGTATACTTCACTAAATATAAATTATATTTTATTTAGCTTCAGCCTGCATATAACAGGGAGGGTGAAAATCAACACTCTGTTCACTACTCCCCACCCAGTTTTCGAGAGATTGGGCGTTGAGTGGCGGAACTCAACGTCACGCTTTGTCTTGTTATCAGTGGACATTGACATTGGGATTCAAATCCATAATACTGTTTTCTGAACGCATTGCATGTTCAGTCGCGAAGCCTCTTTACCTCGTTACTAGAGCAAGGAAATGAAAATAAGTAAATTCCAAAAATAACGTTAAATACACTCATTTAGGCTAGAATTCATCTAAAATAAAAGTACAGTAAAACTGGAAACGCTCCAGCTACCATAAAATACCAACAACTGACAAACTTTCAGTCAACTGCGCTACAGTACGATGACAGAATTTAGTTTAAATGGTGTACAGATTCTATTTCCGGCTGGTGCATTTCACGGAATTGTATTTTATTTAGAAAATAAAAGATAGTGTCTGTTTGGGCTGGACAAGAAAAAAGGAAAACCAAAATATTTTGGAATGCTTAATGCGATTATAATAATATCCACGCCGTTCTCATCCACTATTCACATACAAGATATCGAAAATTGAGCAGAAAGTGGGCAACCGAGTGCCTTAACACTAAGTTCCCTTTGCCTACCCTGCTTTGTAAGATAAGACAGCTTTTTGAAGAGGCGAAAACATCTCCGGAGAGAGTTGACAATTAAATTATTTCTCTTTCCCTACTCCACTAACTTTTAATATATTATTAAATTCAGCTAAATAATTCACATAAGCGTAAAAAAATAAACAAGCTTATATAAAACATGACGCTAACAGCTGACGCCCGCTTTCATACTCTAGTTTGACTTTAAGTTATATATATAATTTTTCTGTACGTGTGTTTGTCACCCTGTTCCTTCTAAATGGCTGGAACGACTTAAATAAAGTTTTATGAGTATATTTCAATGGCGCCCACAACCGATCCGGATAATTTGAAAATATAATTTGGACTTTTTTTGGACTATATTTGGACTTCATTTCATACAAAATATAGTACGGAACCCTGGGTGAGCCGACCGATTTGCACTTGACTAGTTTTTTTATCTCAATAAACAAAAACAAACTTTTCACAAACCAGTAGTGCGAAAAAGACCGTTCTGTAAATATGTACATCAAAATACTCCGCCGATTCCATTTCCTGTGTTTTCGTTTGTCCCCGAAACTAGGCATTGCATCATTCAAATAAGAATTTATACTGAATATTTAGTATATGAACAAGTGTTTATATTTTAGTTATTGGACAATCTCGAGAGATGGACACATGGACACATGGACAACAAATAAATAATAGTTTACATATAATCAGTAATTGGTCATTATTTGATGAATTTTTGGCTATTTATTTCCCAAAACATCATAAATACATTTTGTATGTGGGGGCATCTAGGGACATCTAGTGACAAAACATTTTGTTGTTTACTTTTCGCTTAATTGCGACAAATTGTATTAATAAAATACAATGAATAAATCAATCTTTGCAAATTATCTTCTGTAGAGTAAGCAAAGAGGTCACAGTGGCTAGACACTCAATTTTACTCTTTTTTTCTTTTTATGGAAAGTCTGCAATACTTCTTATTGCACTTTTTACCTACAAAAATCGGGGGGAAAAATGAGGAACGGAATGTCTATGTCTCTATTTGCGGGATGCTGCAAATGTGGGATAAGGCGTGAACCTGAAAAAAACATATACATGTTCATATATATACCACTTATTCACTATATTTATACAACATAAAGAACGTACAAATTGGAAGGCGATAAATCAGATTTACGAGCGCGTAACAAAGGCAGGTGTAGCGGCCGACAAATGTTTGTTTGGGACAATCGTTAATATTATTTATTGATTTTGTTTTATTATAATGCCCAATTTATACTAGGTATTCTAGGATATTATACAATTGTTATATCTAGTTGTTCGAGACCGTCGTGGCGTTGTAAGTTGCAATCCCAATATGTTAGTGTCGTTTCCTCGCCCTGGTAACAAAGTTCGTCCAATGACGTCCTATCATACAGCTACGTAGTGGTCATGATTGAATATATTAATCTCTTGGCAAATGCAGCATAATAAAAGCATTATAGGTGGTATGCGGGCGAAGCCGCGGGGGAAGTAGGAATAATTTATTTTCAAAATGATATCCCACCAAAAACATACATGTCAAAGATTTCTCGACTTCACCGATAAAAGAATGAGAGATCTAAACAAAACAATGGGTGCCGAGTTTTGGGTTATGGGTATATTTTTTAAACAATATAAAAAAATAAATAGAAAAATAAATATAAAAAAATTAGAAATATAAAAAAAAAGAAAAAAGAATTAAATAGGCAGAAAAAAAAACAATTCCAATCCTTTAAACCGGAATCGAATCCAAAATCGAGCTCACAGTTCAATAATATAAGAACCAATTCTCCACTTACAGTCTCTCTCTTGTACAAGAATATACGAGTGAAATATTAGGCTAGAAGACGCCCAACGTTTCAATAGCCGACCTTTTCTGAACTTGAGATTGACGCAAGATTGATTGACAGACAAATACCCCGACCAAGTCCAAACGTACGTAACGCAGTTAAGTACCGTATTCTAGTTGATTAAGGCTTCCACGGCCTGTATGAGAAAGTAGCCGTCTCTAAGAAGTGCTATAGAAATTGTCCATTTATGCTTCTTCCTACAAGCAGGGTAGGAAGGAAGAATGTAGTGTTAGGACACTCCGTTCCCGAACGTAGCGGGATTTTTTTATAATTTAATAAAAATATATATATATATTTTCTAAAAAGTATTTTTCTTTCCTACATGTCGAATAACACTTTAAAATTTTTAAAAAACAATATAAAACGTGTTAGCTTGATATAGTAGCAACTTAATGTCTAGTAGTCTAGTAGAGATATTCATGAGATAATATCTCAGTAATAAAATTATATATTCTAAGTATCTTTATAAGAACATCTGGTTGAACAGAGCCCTTGGACGGTTTTCAATGGTTTCCGCTATGTTAACATTTTTATACGTTATCTAAAAAAAAATTTTTTTTATAATCCAAATAGCTACAAATCTGACCCCCAGGATTATCAATGGTCAGGTGACTGGTTCTCTTCTACCTTTACTTATCCAAGTTAAAAACATTAATTATGTTATATTATACATTCTTCAATTTAAACTTTAATAGTTTATTATCTTTTTTTCTAACAACTTTGTGAGGCTAGTCGTGGCGTAGGCCAACAAGGTGTGACTGTAAAACGCAACTGGTTGTGGGGTCGACCCCCCACTTGAAGAAATGAAATATATATTTCTATTTCTTCGGCAAGTTCTAGAAACATAAACAGCTCAGTTTATGGTCATGATTTTGATTGCTCATAGCTCATGTATTGTGATTAATATTAAAGAAAATTTCCAATGTGACATGTCAATAAAAAGTATTTGTTGTTTTCACGTTATATCCTTTATGTAGCTAGATTGGCATTGGGAACCTACTGTCAAGCACACATATGTACACCACAGCACTACGTATTCCGTTTTCCAGAAAAACGAAAAGGCGGAACTCAACGCCGTGTTTTGTCTTGAAATCAGAGCAAGGAAATGGAAATAATTCATTGCCTCAAGTGGTAATCGAACTCACAAACGTCGTCAATATTCTTTATATATTCTTAAGAAAAATAACTACACTGTGAAGTAAAGGAGTTTAATTTATCCCCCAGATGTGAACTTGACCTATTTTAGGGGTCGACAGCTTTGTCTCACTCAATCTGGTTAGTGTAAGCGAAATGGACTGATTACATTAGTGTAATATATGGGAAAGAACTTGATATGCCACGTTTATACTTATTTTTTATTAAAAAAATCATATTCACGCCGACCCCGAAGACAGCAGGAAAGGCAGGGGAACCTAGTATTGAGACACTAGGTTCCGCCCCCCATTTTCCGCCAAATTCTGAAGGCAACAAACAACTTTAGGTTTTTTCCCTCATAGAACAATATTTGGCAATCTAGTGGTCAACATTCTGTCGTCCAGTTTCCGTCCAAATTTAAAACACTGCGTGTTGAGAGGCGGAACTCAACGCCGAGAAACTATTCCAATCAAACGTTCCACTCCGCCATAATGGCTTTGACAATAAGAAAAATATTATTAAAAAAAACAGAAAAATACAAGGTATTATTTAAGCACCTGTCATATTTATTTATGCCTCCCCGTTGCCGGGGATTACCCGATCGATGGCAGGTGCGGGGCAAGTCCCATCTAGGAGCTTTAACTTAACTTATTCACTTTAGCATCTTCAACAGCTTTTAGTAGTGGATTTTTATTTAGATGTTTTAGGATTTGTTTTTGTAGAATACACGGTATTTTTTTTAGTATGCCTTAGAAAGAATTTTATTACATACTAACGACCCGCTCGCGACTTCGCTCGTTTGAACTACACAATTATTTATTGACTGACCTAGAAGACTATTTGAGTGTTCTAATAATATTATTAAGGCCGTCGTGGCGCAGTGGTGTGACTGTAACTTGACGGTTGTGGGTTCGATCCCCACTCGAGGAAAAGAAATATTTATTTACATTTATATTTTCATTTTGGTTATACATATACATGATACTAAAACATAAACAAACTATTTTACAATTGTTGTCTGTTGGTATGTCTTTATGTTTGTCCGGGTTGATTTCCAGAACAGCCGAATTGATAATGGGACTATCACTGTAGATAGAGAGGGTTGTGGAGAAACATAGGCTAATTTTATTCTCCAATTCCCACGAAATCGGAATATACGCCGTAAAAACCGCGTTTGTCGTGCGCGCATCTACCGCTTGCCTAGATCGTAAAGAAAACTAAATGTTTTTCTATTAAATACAACAAATTTTCCAAATAAATATTAAATCACGATTTATAAAAATTTAAGTATCTTTTTCTATGATTTCAAATTAACCGTGTGTTCTCAAGAGCATATATGTAGTTATTTTATGAAGCATTTTTTTAAATTCTTCGTTGAAATCGAACCTACAACCATTGCGTATACAGTCTACCAACAGGATAGCTTCAATAATAAATTTTAAAAGTTATATTTCAATTCGAGATTGAGAAGCCCGTCGCTATTCCGGAAACATGCACGGCTTGTTAGTAATATAATACGAATTTAGCCACATCTCGTCGGCTTCGAGAACAAAGGTATTGTCGTTGCACGTACGAGTATATGAATGTATGTACATACGTCATTAGTGCTGTAACTTATAATGGTTGACGGTGGTTAAACAACTTTAGTGCATGTGCCTATCTTTGTGTTTGCCTATCTTTCAAAAATACGGGAAAAGAAGATAAAGAAAATATTTTCAAGGTAACTTAGAAAACAATTACACATACACACTCATCCATTTTAATTATTTTAATATCTATAAAAAAATGCTTAAACTAGTAATAAGTTTAACCTTTCATATTATGATGATAATATGTGGCCAGACTGTGAGACAAATATACAAATATTTGAAAAAAAAGGGTCTTTGAACTTGCATTGAAATTGAAATTAAATCTTGCTTATCAGTAAAAAAACGTAAAAAAGTTTAATTAAAATTTTCAAAGAATTCACGGAATACTTTAAATTTAAACTTTGGATTAACATTAATTAATTATGTAAACACGAGGTATAACCCGCAATTTCGTTTGTATCGATTATTGAAACATAAAATCATTTCTTTTCCCCGTCCTGTAACAGTTCTAGCAAATTAGACAGCAGAAAGTTGGTCGAGTCGCTCAGGGGAACCTAGTGTTACTACACTAAGACACTAAGCTCTCCACTTTACGCTCCAATTTTAGAGATATTGCGGGTTGAGTGACAGAACTCAACAACCTGATTTGTCTTGTTATTAGAGCGAGGAAATTATAATACCCCTAGAATTCCCCCAAGTGGGAATTGAAACAACAATGTCTCGTTCACACTTACACGCTGTGCCGCTGCACCACGACGACCACGAAGATGACTTTATATAACAGAAAAAACTCACAAAAATATCAACATAATTAACTATTTCTTAAAAACACCAATCAATAAGCGTATACGTTCAAAGGAGGCTCAAGTTTGTATTTATCTAATAAAGAATTTCGTATTAGAGTTCATTGAATACGTTTAATTAAATGAATACTGTTATATGCAGTGTTACTTGTCTTGTTAATACTGGCTTATGTTACAGAGATAATTAATACTTGCTTTTGCCTACGACTTTGTATAGTAACATAGTGGCAGCAGCACAGTATCTGGCTGAAAACGCGACGTGTGTAGGTTCGATTCTCAATGGAATAGAATGATTTGTTTTTCATTTTTTTATGACTTTAATATATGACGGAAAGTAAAGTGTAAATAAAAAAATATATCTGCTATGTTTATGTGAATCAATAATGTTCTAATTTTTATCGTAAATAAAAATCTTAATATATAATTTGGATGGTACGATGATGATGATGAAATATATTTGATACAATTATTATTATAATCGCTTTACAGACATCGATGAAATTAAATTTGTCTAATGAAAATACAACCTATGTTTTTTTTTTAAATATCAAGTGTTTTTTTTATATAATTTATGCAAAGACAAATAAAGAAATTGCAATCTGTAAGTTATGCTGTATAATAAGGATTTCTATGCCTTTGGTGACTGCAGCTCTCTATTGTAGTGTATATTAGTAATTTCAAAAAAGTAAGTTAATTTGCTATTTTAAACTATTTTAGATCACTTTAAATTTGAGTACAAATGATAATAAACATATTTTTTTTTATATATTAAATTCAATCGGTAATTTATACAAAAAAGTGCTTTAATAGAATGCATAAATCTAAATAATACGGAAATGTATTTTTTATATCGGAATAAAGAAGAAAACTTTGAATCCAAAAGAAGTATTATTTATATTACCGGGAAAACTAAATAAAAAGCAATACGTAGCTCTCTCACGCTTATTCCTAAATAAATATCAAGATCAAACATATCTCGTTGGAAAATTTGTAGAATTTTCTTCATACGGTACAATAATTTAAGAAAATCTTCTTTTTCACTGTATCAACAAATCTTAACATTACAACAAATTAAAATATAAAATTTAAGAATTTCTCAGTAACAAAATAAGTAAAAACTAAAAAAAAAACCTTTACAATAACACTGTTACTAAGTCTACGAAGCCGCGTAGCAAATTCGTAGCACGTACAAAAACACCTAACGCCTACTAGATTAAGACAAAAACTTTAAGATTTTTCTTACTCAATCTAACTAAATTAATATATAACCATTAAAATTACCATTACATTTTAATATAGCAAACAATTCATAAAATAAATAGAACTGAATCATTTTGAAACCGTCACTTAAACTGCCAACCAATTTTGCTGTTAACTCAAAAAATTCAAAATAATAAAAATAAATTTTAAAAATCTAAAATTAACTATAATAATAATAATAATAATACAAACTCACCGATGTATAATAACGTGTGTTAACTCCGCAAGCGGGCGCGGCGGGCGCGTGGCCCGGCCGCTGTGACAGACGTCCGGTGGCTCGCGCGTAGGCGGCCGTCTGACGTACCCCCCTGCCTCAGCGAGCGGCGCACACTGGAGCCGCGTAGCTACGCTTTGCTTGGAAGCTTCTAGCTATAAACTATGGATATCTTGATATTTAGATAAAAAAAATATTATAATTTAATATTTTTATATGCATATAATAGAGACTGTTGTGCCGTAATGGAGTACGGTTGCAAATACGACGTCTATGTGTTCGATTTCCGCTAGGAGGAATGAAATACGTATAAGATACAACGTGAAGATGTCAAAAAAAGTTATTCCATAACCATAAAACAAATATTTGTACCGGAAAGTTCTTCTAAATTTATTATTGTAATTAATTTAAAATTTTGTTTAATTATGTTAAAGGCAAATAAAAAATTCATGTTCTTTAAAAATATTAAAGGCCTTTAATATTAAATATTTATAAATAACGTGAAAGCGTAAACTATATGAGCACTGTGGAAAAGTCCTTAAAAAGCTCTCGGCTCTCATCGAAAACGTAAAAGCGACGTACTCCTTACTTTTCGTTGAACGCGACGCCATTTCGTCGTACACTGATTTTGTACTTATAAAATTATATAAATTTATCTTCATACAACCGTTAATGTATTGAAAAGCTTGATTTCCATCAAGACTTTTCGATATATATTTTTGCAAATATTCTTTACCTAATTATGTTGCGATGGTTGTAAATAAGCGATATCTTTTCACTTTTAATGCTTTTTCTTGGATGTTATCTTTGTTTGCTAAATTGAATTTGATTTTAGGTGTACTGTGAAGGTCATAAGTCGAAACTAAGACCAGTAATAAATTACTATATCGTTTTGTCTTGTCTATATTAAAGGCGAAAAATTTATACCATGATCTTATTTCTCGTTGTTGATAAACGTTCAAATTTAAATATTTAAACCGGAACCATTTTAATTTCATTATATCTACTAGAGCTTAAAATTCAATTAAAAATATTATTCTTATGAAACAAATGAAGTCAGTAAACTCTATCGTCTTCTTCGTCGTCCGGGGAGTCTAACTCCAAGGACAGACGTAGCAAGGCTTTTCCTTCTGAAATAGTTCCTAGACCAGCGCGTAACATAGCCACACCATCTCGGGCGATGCTCTTTGAGTTTATTCGATACGACTTCAAGACTACTACAAATGAATGTGTGAGTAAATTTTATATATTAAACCTGTATGTACCTAAATATTTCACAAAAATGGTCAACAGAATTTACTGACAGCGTCTAAATCAAATAATAGAACTTCCTTTTCAACGCGACATTGAAAATATATGAAATGGTTCGAGTTAAATAACATGTGAAGATCGAATCGCAAGCAATCGATCGGCAGCTGTCGCTATGTTGGCAGTTTCCTCTTGCAAATAGTAATGCTTTGTTGGCCAAATAATTCCATTTACCTGTCGATCATTGGTGTTTTTTTTTCAATTAAAATTGTCTGCTAATTTCCTGAATGTCTTTTATTTTATAGTATTTGTTGCCTGGTAAATGGAACCTGGGAAGACATTCGGTTCCCCAATTTCCGCTGTAGGTGGCAACGCCGCACTTCCCCTCGTTACGCACGAAAAATGAAAATATATACATACATATATATTTCATATCCTCGAGTGGGAATCAAACCCACAACTATCGCATTTACACTAGAACGCTTATGCCCATATTTATTATTTCACAGTATTTCTTAGTGCCTTTTATATCATCAATAATAAGGATTCCTTAAAACGTGAAAGTCAGATAAAATTTTAGCTGATAACGCAAAAATCCTATTTGCACTCGAGCCAAACTAAAATATGCCCTTGGTTTTTGTAGATATCAGAATATCTGGCTTTCATTAAATGAAATATATTTTTTATAAAAAAGGAGTAGAAATTTCCAAGGTGGTAGTGAAGCAAGAGCACAGTGGCAAGACCATGGTTATGGGCTAGACTCATTTGGTGGAATTACTTATTTTCATATCCTTGCTCTTGTAACACGACAAAGCTCAGCGTTAAGTTCTAATGCTCAACACAGAGCAACAAGAATGTCGTAAATTTTAATGGGAAGTGGGAAACGGAGTCTCTAAAATAAAGTAAACTTTCTCTCTACCTCTCTTGACTATTGCTATAAGTATAATTACATTCCATAGTGGTTATATTTTTTATTTTGTTTTGAAAACAAAAATGTCTTACATTCTAACATAGATTTTCATTGTGTTCAATTTCTAAATTATTTGAAAGCAGTAAAATAATTTCACACTGTATTCCACACATAGCATTATACGCAGAGAGAACAACAAATAAAAATAATTCTTTGCCCTCAATTTGAATTGAACCCACAACCGTCATGTACAATATAACGTGTTAAATAACGTTATATGTATGTGTATATATTAAATAAACATCCTATTACAATATTTTTGTCCATAATCTCCAAACGTTCTACATGAGTGGGCGACTTATCTCTCGCGCCTCAGCGACGTCTGCGTCTAAACAACGCGGGTGATAACAGGTATAGAGGCACCTTTATTACTGTGCCTCTCATTTCAAGTTCACTGTTTCGTAATGGCTATAATATAATTTCAGTTTCTGCTTTTTGTATATCAGTTTTGTATTTGCTTAAGACAGTATAATTATAAGTATATAGTATACGCCCGCCCCGCGCTACGCCCGCGGCTTCGCCTGCGTGAACTATGTTATTATTAATTTCTGTCTCCATGAGTACCTACGTCCTATAAGTGATGTACATGCAAAATTTGAGACTCCTAGCATTTGTAGTAACAAAGTTTCATACAAACATTCAACCCCAAAAACAACCCCTTCGAAGTCGAATATTGCAAATTCCCGTCTTAGCGAACACCTACGTCCTATAAATAACTCCTATGTAAAATTTGAGATTCCTAGCACATGTAGTTTCTGAGATTTCGTGATGAGTGAGTGACCTTTCGATTTTATATATATAGATACACAGTGTATTTTACGTAAGTTAAAGGATACTATTAAGATGCTTTGTCCACATTTTATGCTTCTGCTGATATAAATAACCATCAAAAATAAGATAAAGTAATATCGAAGGTGGGAGTTGTATTATAGTTTGAAAACTCATTTTAGTCATACAGATGATGAGTGGTGGGCATTGCAAGGATATATCATAAAAATATCTTCCTTTTTGGTTATTCTTTTAATCCTTGTGGTTGGTGGTTGGTCCTCCTTCCTCCTCTCTGCTACAATTAAGCATTTTATTTACATTTCCGCCTCCTAAAGTAGGTAACTCAACTTTTGGTGGTCACAAAGAAGTTGCACACACCTGCCTCTCTAAAGATACGGCACGAGTATGTACTAAAGTACTTTCAAAGCTTCTTATAGAAGCAATAAGCTTCTTCATACTTTCGCTGTAGCATTATAAAATTTTTAGATATTCATAAAAACCAAATATTTATGCATCTATTTTTTGTTACTAAAATACAATTTTCGTCATATAATTTCAAATTAGTAGTTGTAGTATATTCAATTAAAAAGCATTACAGCAAGCATCCATATTGGGATGTAATTCTATTTGATATACAGAATTCATAAGGAAAAATAGAGAACGGAGTTTCTTGATACAAAGTTCTTTCGACCTATCCTGCTTTTTGACGGTAAATGCGTGAAGCTGCTTTTTTCAATAATAGATGGAAAGTGCAGCAGACTTCTATTCAATATACAATTTCATTGACTGAATATTTGAATGAAACTAGGGAGCGGAGTGTCACTGGGTTTCCTGGGTTCACTGGGTTTAAATCTTAAACAACAAAATGAAGAATAAACATGTTTTATAATCGCTTATTTTTCTTATTTAAGTGAAATCTGAGAGAAAATCTTCTCAATAAGGTAAAAATAAATCTGTTTTCACCTAGTGAGAAATTAGGCTTAAACAACAACGAGTAACAACCTGTCACCTGTCTAAGTCACCTGGTCTAGACCAAACTAAATACATAAATAAAAAAACATATACAAATAAAACAAATCATAAATAAACAAAACATTTGTTTAAAAATTTATAATTCCAGACATAACAGACCGCGTCACAACACCCCGCCCGTACTGTACCGTACTACGCGCGTAGCCTTGCTACGGCGTAGTACGGCACGCCCACGCACTGCCGTCTATACGTCGTATAAATGGATCCACTGACTGCTACGGCTTGGTTCTACTTATTATTTTATTATGAAAATAGTTATTTATATTAACATTATGTTTTTATTAGGTTATCCTTTAAGTATGTAACTATCTAGTAAAACCAACGAATTAAATATGACCCACTTGTACCCACATTATTGCAAAATTGAAGTCATTCGTAGCACAGCGTGCGACTTTTAAGACTTTTCCTTGCTCTGGTGATGAGGCATAGCGCAGCGGTGAGTTCCGCCACTTATCAAACAATGTCTACAGAATTCGGGGGAAAGTTGGGAACGGAAATGTCTTAGTGGGTACGGAATGTTTTAACACTAGGTTCAAAAGTTCCCTCTGCATTTCCTGCTACATGCGGGATAAAGCGTGAAGCTAAAAAAAAATAATTAAAAAAAAGGTTTTAGGATTTTATTTGTTTTATTTTTGCACTTATTTTTATTTGAACATAACGAGATTTATTTCAACCTCGCGTAACCGTAATTATTAATAAGAGACTGTGATAACTTACTATCATGTAATAATTACACCGTGACTATATTAAGCAAGGTTAAAGAAACCAAAGACGAGCCCCAAAACACTTTATATAAACCTATTTAAAAAGACTGACTTCAAATCAGTTTTAAAGAAAAAATAAAATAAAATGAAGATTATTTTAATAAGAATCTGCGTAATCGGTGTTCATATAAAATATATTCCAACCAACCGAATGTTGAAGCCTGTTAAAATACATGTTCATGTGTTATTTTATTCATAATAGGTACATAAAGATTAGAAACATTCGGTAGAAAACCTTCGATTTCACTTGTAATCCACAGCGACGGATCCCATTCAGATGGACCGCCGATAGCGTCTAATGGATTGAGTGTAAAGCTTACCCTCCATTATTGTACTATTCGACTATTATATATACTTTCAAACTTTTTCATTAAATATATTGATTTATATGTAAAGTAAAATTTGAAAATAAAATAAACGAAAGCTCAAGGCCAATCGGCGGCCAAGGCGTTTCCAACTTTCCTCGTCGCTGGTGGCAGGGGCAAAAGCGTGTGACTATAAAGCGACAGGTTGTGGGTTTGATTCCCATTCGAGTCAATTAAATATTTAATATTTTCGTGTCCTCGCTCTGGTAATGAGGCAAAGCTCGGCGTGGAGTTCCTCCACCGAACTAGTAAAAGATTCCAATTATATTAGTAATATAAAGTGAGTCTGCGTATATATATGATTTATTTAATATGACATACAATTTTCAAATTTAAGAAAGTACAAGCTTCATTCCCAAGATATCAATATATGAGACCAGCGCACTGAAACTTCAAAGAAACGGGTCAGTTAAAAAACTTCCTTGTAAGTTACACAACAATAAATTCGTAAGAGTGTCGGTAAACACTGTATTTTAGTAGAGCTTTCAAATAAATGAGTTCTTGATTTTAATTTCTGTATTATTTGGCATTATCCAAAATGCACTGTGTTAAAAATTGGGAAGAAGAAAAGAAAATTATATTTTCATTAATACATTTTACAAATATTTAAGTTAAAGCCGCTGTGAAGCATGTTTTGATTATAAACGAGACGGTTATTTAATTTTCTCTCTCTCTGGTAAAGAGACTAAAATGCAACTCAAATGCAATGCCCTCCTCTTTAACAGTAGGTTCCCAGGTTCCTTCTGCTTACCCTGATAAGCGTGAAGATAAAAAAACCTACCCGTGTCCAATTAAGCTAACAAGTACAAATTTTGTACGAAGATAATACTATTGTTAAAACTTAAAAGCTCTGATTAAGTTCTGCACAGCACAAACTTTGGTAGTTCCGCCTCCTCGCGAACACCAAGTTAACTGCGAAGTTTAAAAAATACATAACTCCAGCAAATAGCTAGGATGTTTCTTTGCAACGACAACTAGTGTCTCAGCGAATTTTAAATTTCTGATTATTTGCTAATTGCTTATCGCTTTTTTCATAATAGCAGTAAGCCTAGTGTCTGATTATGAGACATTGCTTGGTGAGTAACGCTGAGTTCTGATTATTTAATATTGAAAACTGAAAAAAAATCTATAATGTAATAATTTTGTAGGACAATTAGTTTATACAATAAAAAATATGTTAAAATCTTTATGAAGAAAGTAAATTTGTATATTTTATGTGCGTCTTTGGTTAAATACAGAGTGCAACTTTTGTCATTGAGGCCGCGTATGCCTGTTATCGCGATGGTTGTGAGTTCGATCCCCACGCAGGTTAGTGAGCTATCTTCATTTCTTCACTCTCGTAACAAGACCGAGTGCGGCGTTATGTTCCACACGCAATATTGTCTTAACTGAAATGACTGAAAAGTGGAAATAAAAGAGTGATTTTGTAGTTCCATGAAAATAAGGTGATTCCTGTAAATGTGGTTAGTTTTTGGCATTTAAAACTGTAGAAAATTACATAATTTTCTTTTTCTTTAAAATTACATAATAAAACACAACAGCGATATGAAATCGACATTATGGAAAACGTAAAACAAAATTGTTTATACCTTCTTAATTACTCCACTAATTAAGTCCATAAAAAAGCAGCCTTCTTGGATTGCGCCGTTGATTATACTTTCTGTTTAATGTTGAGAAACCAGATGTTCGTTTAGCGTTTGTGTATTGTGAAATAAAAAATTGTAATTGCTTCGCGTTATTGTTTACGTTTAGTGGTAACGACGCCTCCTTGCTGCAGTGAGATTATAGTCGACTGTTTACGCGTTGGTTGTGGGTTCGATTTTCAATAAGGAAATTGATTTTTTAGCTTCTCGCTGTATTCTACATATAACAGGGTAGGCAGAAGGAATCTAGTGCTAAGACACAAATTCAAATTCAAATTCAAAATATTCTTTATTCAAATAGGCAATTATTATAAGCACTTTTGAATCGTCGAATGAACATATGAACAAAAAGCTACCACCGGTTCGGAAGGCAGTTCTGCTGAGAAGAGCCGGCAAGAAACTCAACAGTTGCTCTTTTCAAACACACATTCCCCATTTTCCGCCAAATTCTCGAGGCATTGCAAGTGGCGGAATTCAACACCCCGCTTTGCCTTGTTTCCTAAGCGAGGAAATGATAATATTAAATAATTAAATTCTCCGTACGGGAATCGAACCCACAACCGTCGTGTTTACAGTCACATTCTTGTAGCACGACGGCCTTATATGTGTCGATTATAAAAAAAAGTACACAGCGATACAATTTTATAGTACCAATTACATTCTAAATGGTTACTATTGGAACAGAGTATAATCGTTTCTATTGATTTCGCGTTGCGTCCTCCTGTACAAATACTGGTACCTGCTATGAAATGGTATTCAGCGTGTTCCTATCGATATTCTATACGAATGCTACAATTTTTTGAGATTAGCCTACAGTGTTTGTATATTTGAATGTAGTTTTTATGTTATATAGTATTTAATGGCGTATTTAATGTGGAAAAAATAAAAATATAACAATTGACATTATATAAATAAATTTTCACCTACTACCGTTCCCCAATTTTCGTCCAATTCTGAAGGGCATTGCGTGTTGAGTGGCGGAACTCAGCGCTGTAGGTGCTTGTGCTACGTTACCAGAGATAGAAATGAAAAAAAAATTAATCAAGTGGAAACCGAACCCACAACATGTCGCGTTGACAGTCTCATGCTTGTGACCTTGCGCCACGACTAAAGGTTCCCATTTTCTCGCTGTAGGTTCCCAGGTTCCCACTGATTACTCTGCCATATGCGGGATATAGTTTCAAGATAAAAAAAAATACAAACAAAATAAAGAATTATAATTTAAAAAAGTGTAAAGTGATCATGGCTGCCGGGAGGGAGAGAACCAAAATAGAGAGAGAAAATGAAAATTATTTCAATCTCTTGGAACCTTTAACTCGTTTGCCAGTCCCAGCTCTCCCACTATTCACTAGTTTAATCAAAAACTATTTAATTGAAAACTAAAAAGTAGTTTTATTAACAAATGTGAACTAGATACTACAACTACAATTCTAGATGCAAGAGGAAATAAAATAGTGACCAGCTCAGAGCCACCGGCCGTTTTATTTCTATTTACAGTCAACAAAGCAAATGCATTTCCAATTCTACAGTTGGCCAAAGGGAACAAAATGAAAAACAATTAACGAACTGCGGCTGTGAGAGAGTTAGGTATGATTGAGGATTTTTTTTAGTGTATGAAGAGTTTAGTGACATGGCACTCTTTTCTACCTTTTCTACTTAATTAATGTTATGTTAGATTGGAGAACTTATCGCGGTGATGCCGTCTGTTTAGTCGTTTTCTGAGGTAAAATGGAAAATCTTATTTCTTCTCTTTTTTCTCCATTCCATTGAAATTTAGAGTAGTAGAGGCAAAAGGTCACAAGCACAAGCACGGCTGACTGTTATAGGTTCGATTCCCACACGGGGTAGTGAAATATTAATATTTCCATTTCCTAGCAAGACAAAGCGCGGCGTTATACTCCGCAATCCAACATGCGAAGTAGAATTCGACGGAAAGTGGGGAACGGCAGTGTCTTAATATAAATGGAGTATACTATACTTGATTCTTAAGTTCTTTGTGCCCATCTGCGGGATACAGCGCGTTTTAGTGCTCCCCTAGTCAGGGGTAAAAACAAAGAAATGAATTTTTAAGCTCAAAATTAGTAGTACACCACTGAATAAAAAATAGTATAAGCAATATGAGAGCAATTATACAAAGTTGTATAAATCAGTTCTGTAACAAAGCTTTACGGCCAGTGGACTCGATCGCCGCACTATGGGAAAACGATTAAAACTTAATCCCGACTATTGAATTACTGTAGCGTACTTTGTACTGGGTAACTCAGATGTCGGTTATATTAAATGGGTAGTAGGTTTGAAATAGTATGTACTTTTTGTCTGTATATACTAATATTATAAATTCGAAAGTAACTCTGTCTGTCTGTGACGTGACCACAGCCTAATCGCTTCTAGCTAATCGCTTCTAGCTTCAGCCTAATTCGTTTCTTTTATTTTTTTTGTTTTTCCAGGAATTTTCTTTATATAAGTTATAATAAGAAGCATGTAATTTTATTGATTATTAATTAAAGACATTAATTGTCTTAAAAAGACTTTGGTTTTTCAAATTATTGCATTCATATCTTGTTCATGACAACAAATATGAAAAGCTGAACTGTTTTTTTGTTTTTTCGTATTAAGAAACACCAAGACCACAACGCTACATCCTGTCTCATCGTATCGTAAATACAAACTTTCCGTACAAAAGTTTTTATGTGTGGCGTACGTCGTAAATAGTTTGCAGTTCAGTGTATAACCGCTTCTCTGTTTATTGTTACTCGTGTAAGAATTTCTATAATCCTTATTTTAGCTTCAGGCTGAAATCCGCGTATAGCGGGCTATGCAGAGGGAACCTGGGAGAATAGGAACGTCTTGGTACTAGATTCTCTCTGTTTATGCTGCTATATGTAGGAGAATACGTGAATCTAAAAAAGCAAAAAGTGGGGAGCGAAGTGTCTTAACACAGGGTTCCCTCTGCCTACCCTATTCCATCCGGGATTCTACGTGAAAGTGAAAAAAAATAACTAGTAGACCTACAAATAAGTAAAAATTACTAAAACCTCCCGCACCATGTGATCTTTAGCGTGAAGGGAAGATTGAAATATAGCAATTTCTAACGAGAAACCAATTTTTAAGCTTCGAAATTGCTCCGATTAAAAGCTGACCGTGTGAGCTTTCAGTTTATGAATGTCAATCGCAAAAGCTTTTTTAGGAATCCGTAGAATGAATTTTCTGTTCATGACAAATGTGGTTGCGATTTCCACTCGGAGGAGTATTTCATTTTTATTCCCTCACTCTGGTAATAAGACAAAACGCGGCGTTGAGCCGCAACTCAACGCCGCGTTAAATGTTTTAAATGTTTTAAAAATTTAGCAGAAATGGGGGACGGAGGGTCTTAACACTAGATTATTTCTGTATTTCTTCCTGTTATGCGTGAATATTTTAACGTGAAGCTGAAATATATAAAAAAGTCTAGTCCAAGAGACCTTGCGTGTTGAGTGGCGGAACCCATACATTGTCTTGCCAGAACTAGCAATTAAAAACAACATAATTATCCTATTGGAAATCGAACCCACTACTACGTTTACTCACACAGATTTAAATCAGCTTACATATTGTTAGTCACAGTCAACAATATTATATTAGCAAATACATCTTAATTGGCTATTAAGTAAGGGGTATTCCAGTAATCCCCACATACAAGGTTCGAGTTCGTATTTCCGAAGACAAAGTAAACTCCATTATAGTTGATCTCTGGATAGTCACTAGAAAGGTGATCATTTAAATATCAAATAAAATGTGCACCAATTTTATAGTATTTAAAATAGTTATTTTGTCACTTAAGGTAAGGAAAACATAATATAGATTCAGTTAAGATTAGAGTATACTTGTACTTCTTTCCGAGGTAGTTGTGGCCTTGTAGGTTCGATTTCCAATCGAACAATAAATTGTTTTCAATTCTTGCCGTTCGTAGCAAGACCAAGAACAGCGTTGAGTTCCGCCATTAATCACATAATGTCTCAAAAATTGATCTCATGATTTTATTTCTTTAATAAAAAAATCCAACATTTTTTTTTTTAAATTAATCATAGAAACAACGTCTGCAAAGGAGATTTAGCAATTGTGTAATTGTATCGAGAATTAGAGTGGCTTAAGATTTCCTTCAGATGAAATGGAGATTATATGATAATACTCTACCAATCCGACGACGACGACGAAATACATACATACTTACACATACATTTAATATGTATACTTCGTTTACACCTTGTTTATATTCTTTACTAGTGGGCCCGGACGCGGCTACGCCCGCGAAAATATAAGCCTAAATAATTGAAATAAGTTAAAAAATAATAATAAGTGGAGATTTATTATTAGAAAAAATATCTGAGTAACCGAAATGAACAAACAAAAGAAGCAAAAATAACTAAAGGAAATTCTTAATATTAGAAAAAATACCTAAAGTTTGTCGTGCGCCTGTACTAAACATTTTTCTATATTAAATAATTATTAATTTTTGCGAACAATATTAAATAAATTCCCAAATTATTAAAATTACGATATTTTAAGTGTATAACATCAGTATAGATAACCGAACTGAGATAAATTAATTATAAGCAACAAAAAATTACATAAAAAATAATAGTAATTCGAAAATATATAAAAATTTCCAAAATCATCAAAGTCGGTCATACTATACCACTCGTAGGCTAGGTCATTTTCATTTGGAATCAGTGACATCTTAATTATTTATTAGAATGTTACACAGTAAACTATAATTTTCATCTACATGAAATGCTAAAAGTGACTATTATATTTATTTTGATAAGGATGAATATCAAATTATAGAAATCATCTAATTTTTGTTACTGTATACAAATCTATATCGGCGCGCGCCATGTATGCATTGAGCAAACTCACTTTGGGTGACGTTTTCTTAAAACAACAAACTTTGCAAGCTGTTGCTTAGCAACGCGTAGCGAGGATTGTTAATAACAACATGGCGGAATAAATTGCATGTCAAATTAATTATTTTAATATATTGATATATATCGAAAATATTAAAAATATGAGAAAAAAAAGTATCCTATGTTCATCCCGGGACCCTCAAGTATCTCTATATGAATATTTTATCACAATTAAATTAGCGGTTTGACCCTGATTGCGTAAAAGACAGACAGACAGACAGACAGACAGACAGACAGAGTTACTTTCGAATTTATAATATAGGTATGGATTGAACTTAAATTAATTTGTAGATAATAATTTTTTTACAAATTATTAATTTAATATTTTTGTTATTAATAAATCAGCAAATTGTAGATACTAATGTAGGTTTTAAGAAAAATAAAAGTGATTATACTGACTAGACGATTTTAATACTTTGAGGACAGTTGAGCCACATTTACGCCTTTGTTATGGTGAAACCCCAAAAAAATGAAAATTTTCAATCGGCACTTATCGGCATTTTAATGTCAGTATATAATGAAAACCTTTTGCAAATTCTTGGCATTTTAATCTCGAAACGATCGCCACGTGCCACTAATGACAAGTAAATACAAATTTTCTCAATAAATGGCGGCGTGCTCTGGTGGGAACAGAGAGGATCAAGAAAGACATCTTCTGTACTTATTGCTGTACATAGAATTGAATATACACGTGCAGATTGAATAAAAGTGGGCTTTATGTATAGAAAATTTAACCAACTTAAATAAAAAGAGGGTTATCAGTTTGACATTAATGTTTATGATACTATTAGAAATGTATAATATTTGAGTATATATAGGTTTCCAAGCACGTGTGTTTAATTTTGTAAATGGATGTTTGTCCACAAACATCTCGAGATGATATTTTTATATTCAAATCAATTATATTGCAACTTAAGAAACGGTCCAAATTTCATTAAAATCGGTTCAGCAATTTTACAGCGACATGCATATATTATAGATGGTAATAGGTATGCAACATCGTTGTAGGTCAGTTAAAATTTATCTAAATGATGTTCGTAAATTTTAAAAGTACAATCAACAACATATTAAAGTTTAAATGCTCTATACTGTTTATTGTGGATTTAATTCCCACTCCGGAGAATATTGTTAATAAATATATTTTCTTTCCCTTCGTTGGATTATTTTGGTTCATACATTTTGAAAGCCAACAACGCTTCAAATATCTCTTTATATAAATGACTAAAAAGTGTAAAATGGGCTTGCAAAAAGTAACTCCACGTTTTTCTGACATAGCACTGCGTCTTGAATGGTGGAATTTAATCAACCACCATCATCATCATCACCACGCAACGATGCCTCTAAATTATAACAAATTACAACCCACAATTAATATTGCTTGCTATCAAAATTAATTAATTACACTGATATAACATATTAAATGATTAATTTGTCGTAAACGAAGTTTCAGAAGAAGAATCAGAATTGAACATCTATAGTAAAGGGTTAAGGTTGAATTTGGTCCTCTGCGAATATACGACAGTCTACTTTGAAAACTTTCTTCGATAGCTGTTGTTGCAAATATTTGAGTTAATTTCGTGATTGTTTGCTGAACGATTTGAATGGACATGTTTATTGGAGATAGTGTCATTCATAAGAATGAAGAAGAAGAGAATTTATTGAGAAAAGGTTAATTAACAGGTTAATTATTTCAAGGTAATCCATTTTACCTATGATCAGAATTACCTCCAAATAGAATACACAACTCTTAGAGTGGCCGCAGATAATAAGTAAATTTATAAACTTGAATTATGAATTACTTGAATTAAAAAATAATAATATCCAAATAGCGCAGAAATCGAACCTGACATAATATTTCATACCTAAAAGAGTAAATCTGATTCACACAATCCAATATTTTACTGTAGAATACTGAATAACTTACACCTGCAGTTGAAGTGTTGTATTGAATAGCTATTTGAAACTTTCATATAGATATGAAAAATTTATATATTTCGAGTATAGTGGGTAGTTATATTTCAACAAATAAGTGAAATACATGGCTTAGTGTCACAGCGTTTGGCTGTTAACGCGACGGTTGTAGGTTCGATACCCACAGGGAATTGATTATGAATTAATTATTTTTAATTTCCCCGCTCATATAACAAAATAAAGTGTGGCGTTGAGTTCCGCCAATATATTATATTTATTTTGATAAGATTTACAATAAACCGATAAATTTAAATTAAATACATTAAAATGGTTACTGTAGATCAACCTTCAGAGACAAACATACACAAACATACATATACCTTCGCGGACTTTAAAATAGATTTTTTAAAGGACAATATTTAAATTTTGTTAATGTTAATATTAAATAAAAATATTAAAATAAAATAAAAATATTTATCTCATAAGATTGAGTCATCACATACCATGTATGCGTTCAGGAAGCTCATTTCGAGCAACCTTATTTATTTTTTTTGCTACGTTAATAGACGACAAATAAAATAAACCCCAAAAGGCAAACGTAGTTCACTTTCATTAAATTCAAAGTGTACTCGAACTTTTTTAATATAAATCGACAATTTGTTTAATACCATTTATCAGGACATCAATTTAAATTCAAGAGACATCGTTTCTCAATGCTTTACTTCAAGGTTGGTAACGGGAAGCCTTTACAAATTGCTAGTTTGGACTAAGTTAGGACATTCAGGTATTTTTTTAAAGTATTCACGATTTTTGAATTAGAATCGAATCTGCATTTATAAATTTTCGAGTAGGCTAAAGGAACCTAGTGTTATGGCAGTCCATTCAAAAATTTTTGCCCAATTTTTAAGACACGCTTTGTCTTCAGAGTGAAAAACTTAAATAAAATAATCCCCGAATAGCACCGAACTCACAATAGTCGCTACGTTTACAATCAAACAATGTGTGTCTCCACTTTTAAGTAAATATACTAAAATCAATTTCTTAATTTAGTTTGCTTTGAATAATATTGAAAGAAGTCCATAATTAACATATATTTCAAATTACAGCCCGACGCCGTCAGGAAAAAAAAACTATAATTTTATCTTCGTAACTTATAGCCCCTCTATGTAAGAGGTAAATAATAATATAAACGCAACGACTTGTTCAATTCCCAATAGGTTCCCTCTGGTTATCCAGGTTTATGAGGGCTTCTTATTGTTAAACTTAAAACGAAAATGTTAAAATAATCGCTTTCCCCTACAAATTGTGGCACAAGAGTGGAAAAATTCTATACCCTTGACCTATTCGGAACATTACAAATGGAGATGGGATTAACAATTTAAATGAAGACGTGCATGTTATACTAGACTCAGTCTAGTAATGATACCTATGTTGAAGGTTCATTTCATTTCATTTAAATTACCTAGCAAATAAGTTAGTAAATGCAATGTATCTAAAACGAATAAAGAAATATAGGGATCGATTTCTATTTGAGATAATGAATTATTTTCATCTTGCGATGTTGAGTTTTGTCACTCAACACGCAATGTCTCGAAAATTGCGTGAACAAACGCACAGACAAACCTAAAAACACACAAAAATCATAGTCTGGGACCTGTTACATCGTTGACCCCCATTATTGTCAAGGCCCCAATAACAATTATTCTTATATCTTCCATGTAGAGACACTGATCAGTTACGATTATATTCGAACTAGTGCCTCTTAGATTGCTTGCCTGCGTTTTCACCCAATACTGAATTTACCACGATGAAGCCGTGGGTAAAATGTAATAAAATCTAAAATCTATTCTCATTATACTATATTTACGCGCATATGATATACGCCATTAAGCTACTTTGTTACAGTTTGCTTGACAGATGCCACCATTAGCGCTGACGAGTGTTTGAGAGGCAAGTTCATTTGCCTCAGCCTGTTTATGATGCCCATGCATCATTGTAATATACTGTTCTAATATTGATGAATCGTTTAGTGAGTCCAGAAAGAAATGTTAATGGCACCGTCATTGCGCAGCGGCACAGTGGCTGATTAGAAACATGAGGGTCGTGAACTTCTTTCCAGGGGAAAGAATAGTTTTGTTTCCTCGCCTCGGTAACAAGATAAATGCGACGTTGAACTCCGTTCAGCAGCAGCAAGTTAACACTAGGTTACAGTCCTAATGCTGAAACAATTGATGAAGGACCGTGAACCCACATTCATCGTTTATTCCGATACGTCTTATCTTCACCACGATCAGTCCTTAATGAAATAAGTACCGTAAAACCGCTTATTGGAGGAGTACTTCTGAAGTAGTTAACAAACTCCTACAGCATGCATTTACAACTTCTGTAATAATTTATACGGATTAGTTTTATAGTAAATTATTAACTTTTGGTAAGTTTTCACTCGAGTGTTTAACTTATAAAACTACAATTAGTGAAGCAACAGATTTTCAGTGTTCTAAACTTGCTGACTTGTAAAACGATGGTCGTAGGTTTGACTTATTTAATTTTTTCTAAATATATCCCTCATGTAGCAGTGTAGGCGTAGTGTTAAGACACTTTAGTGTCTGCATGTATGCTAGTAACTTAATTGCGACTTAACGCTGCGCTTTCTCTTGTAAGCGAACATAATATATTATTACTTTTCTGATCCTGCGATAAACGCTGTAAAATACTGTTCTCCATTTATATACATACTAATTAATAATATTTGAGTAAGTGGTAGGAGAGGCAAGGGAGACCCATATTACCCTGTGGAGTTCAGGTATAAAGAGAGTGGATGAGGCAAAAGAAGTATGCAGAGTCCGTAGCTTTTGGTTTGCTATATAGAAAGTTAAGGAGCGAAGCTAAAAAAATCCTTTCCATAAACACAAATCGGATTCGCAACCACACCATAAATTTGCAAAGTTCAAACGTAAAATCCAAATCAATCAATTAAATTACGTGAAACATACGAGATTATTTTGTCCAATATCAAATAATCAAGCCATTACTGGAAGTAATAATGAGATATTTGCCGGCTTTGATTCGGTTAAGCTGTCTACTGTAGTATGTGAATATTCCAATTTATTGCATGAACAACTATTACTAATAATGCTAAACTATTATAATAATTAATATAAAATATTTATTATTTAGTTTAAAAAATCATAAAATGAAAACTTTGTGTGTATGAACACGCTAATCTCAGGAACAAAAGTACTTATATGATGGAAACTCCACTCTTCAAGAAAGTTTTAATTATTATTTTTATTATCCATACCTATATTATAAATTCGAAAGTAACTCTGTCTGTCTGTCTGTCTGTCTGTCTGTCTGTCTTTTACGCAATCAGGGCCAAACCGCTAATATAATTGTGATAAAATACTCATATAGAGATACTTAAGGGTACCGGGATGAACATAGGATACTTTTTTTTCTCATATTTGTAATATTGTCGATATATACCAATATATTAAAATAATTAATTTGACATGCAATTTATTCCGCCATGTTAATAACAATCGTCACTACGCGTTGCTAAGCAACGGCTTGCAAAGTTTGTTGTTTTAAGAAAACGTCACCCAAACTGAGTTTGCTTAATGCATACATGGCGCGCGCCGATATAGATTTGTATACATTAACAAAAATTAGATGATTTCTATAATTAAATCATATTCATCCTTATGAAAATAAATATAATAGTCACTTTTAGCATTTCATCTAGATGGAAATTATAGTTTACTGTATAACATTCTAATAAATAATTAAGATGTCACTGATTCCAAATGACCTAGCCTACGAGTGGTATAGTACATATGACCGACGCGAACGGGCAGATGACTTTGATGATTTTGTAAATTTTTATACATTTTCGAATTACTATTATTTTTTATGTAATTATTTGCTGCTTATAATTAATTTATCTCAGTTCGGTTATCTATACCGATGTTATACACTTAAAATATCGTAATTCGTAATCATTTGGGATTTTATTTAATATTGTTCGCAAAAATTAATAATTATTTAATATAGAAAAATGTTTAGTACGCGCGCACGGCTAACTTTAGGTACTTTTTCTAATATTAAGAATTTCCTTTAGTTACTTTTATTTCTTTTGTTTGTTTATTTCGGTTACTCAGATATTTTTTCTAATAATAAATCTCCACTTATTATTATTTTTTAACTTATTTTAATTATTTAGGCTTATATTTTCGCGGACGTAGCCGCGTCCGGGCCCACTAGTTTACTATATAAATCGTTTTAAATTATTACTAAGTAAATGTTTGTAATAAGAAAAGTTAAAAGATGTACCTATATTATAAAGTTGGGGAATGTTTGGTTGAACGCGCTTAAGAAGATTTAAGACCATTATCCCGAAGACAATATAACAACGCTACAAAAAACGCGGCGTTGAGTTCCGCCATACACCACGCCAACACATTATTTGAAAACGGAATGTCTTAACACTAGGTTCCCTCAGCGTATCTACTTTGCAAGGAAAAATGTGAAGCTACCTCGCCATAACAACAAAAAAGCAATAATCAAACAGTGTTCTTTCGTCCCCTAATCGTGTCCGTTTGATTTGTTATCATAGGTCTTATGGCCCAGTTTACCCGCTTGAGGCGAACACCGCATATTGGCTTCAATAATGTGAGACGTGATCTCTGGTCCCTAACCTACTGCTCAGGCCTTAAATATTTTAAAATACTTTTTTAAAAAAACTTATTTATAAATAAATTAACGTCGCGGAATTTGAATCTGCACCTCTTGGACGCCGTTCAATTATAATCTTAAACATCTCAAAAATTATCATAGAAATTATGATAATACAGTTTAATAATACACAATTGCGGCATATCTAAGTCGTAATAGAAACGCGCGGCACCAGACTCCTCACTCCTCACTCCTCAGCGAGCTGGTTCCACAATCTCGGCACAAACGCCAGTAAAACCTTAAACCGAAATAATGCTCTGCTAACATAAACGTAAAATAACAACTCTGAAACGTAGCGTCTTGCCCTTACTAATGTCTTCGTTAGGTTTTCTTTTTAAAATATTTTTAATAGAAAAATTGCCCTGATCTTTTTTTATATTAGAACACATGTAGACAATAATAGCTAGCTTTACAATTTGAAATTTACTTTAAACATGGACTATTTTTCGCCCAATTTTATAGACATTGCGTATTAAGTGGCGAAAATCAACACGCGTTTTCGTCTTGAAATCGAAGCGATAAAATGGAAATACATCATTTATTCGAGTTAGAATCGAATCCACAACCTTCGCATTAACAGTTAGACCTCAAGGATAGATTACAAAACTCATAATTTCATACTAGAAGTATATATATCCATAGTAGGAGTGCAAAGATAATAATTTCATACTAGAAGTACTCGTAAATACCATAGTAGGGGTGCCAACCAAAGACTTTCCACTCTCGAAGACAAATAGCAGGCATTTTTATTTTCTTATGCAAATGGAAATGGCCGAGGTCGGTTAATATCGTTGGACTGGTTGGTCGCGTTCCACAGATACCACGCGTTATTTGACAGCGGTGGTATTGTATTAAATATTTCGTTTTTTAACTATTAACCTTTTATTTCCAATTGTTTCTTAAGGAGATGAATATTAGTTCTAGATTACAATATAGGATTAAGTCACGTATTTATAAATCGCTCTCAAGATATTTCTTGGATTATGTCTATGAATGAAACGGTAGCTCAATGTCGATCTCAGACTTGAGAGCGATTTATAAATACGGGCCTTACTTTTATCTATTCTTATCTATCTATTAAGCTAAAAAGTTTTTGTGAACCCGCTAATCTCAGGAGCTAATGAAATTGAAAAAATATTTTTGTCTCAGGCATTTTGCAAAAAATATTTAGTGAATTTTTTCAATGAAAAATGTTACAAAATCGCAATATCTTGATTGCTTTCCTAAGCGAGATACAAAACTCTACTTTATTTTTCATATTGTATTATTCAAAAAAACAATAATGCATGTTGTTAAGTATCCCAGGATGATATCACAAGTTAAAAAAAATACTTAAATATTACTGATCCCATAGTAGGATTGTAAGAAAGTTATGCCTCTATAACGTTAAGACTCTCCGTTCCCCAAGCACCACCCAATTTTGGAGGCATTGCATGTTGAGTGTGCTTCCCCCAAATGGTTAAGAAATCAAAATCGAGCACTGATCGAACAGCTATGTACTAGCAATAAATTTTTCACTTTAAGTATTTTTTAATATAAACGTGAAAGAGCCAGGTCAGTATTATTAATATGTTTCCACCAAATTGATGGCGGGACGGTGGCCTCTAGCATCTATTGTCGTTGCTCTCGTATAAAAGCTTAGTTATTTGTCCAACATGACATATCGGAATTTCGATACGACAGCACTAGGTAAGAATTTAAAATACTTACGTTGAATAAAATTATGTATAAAATAATTATTTTTGTTATTAAATAAAAGCTTTTAAAATGGTTAATTTAAGCTTTAAGATAATTACCTTATAAACCCGACTTAAAAATCTTCAATATATAATAATTTATAGGTTTAGTGGAGTGTAGGACAGAATTAAGAACTAAGTGCTTCACGCTGTAACCCGCACATAGCAGGGTATGGGGAGGGAATCTGAAAACCTAGTGTTCAGACACTCCATTCCCAGACTACACAACAAAGTTGCGAGCAACAAACTAGTTTTTTTTTGTCATAAAACGTTTATATTAAAAAAAAATAACATCCAAATTCCATGCATCGTATGTTATATTAAGGCTTCAATAATAAATATATTGATATTCCAAAGCTTACGTAGAGTACAATATTATTATCTTTATAAGCAAGTGTACCAAGAGTTAGGGGGTGGCACGTGACGGGAATGGTAAGACTCGCGCCGTTAATGATACATACATATATTAGATTGTTCGTTGTTGCGTTAGAAGTATATACTCGTATGTAATTGTAAGAAACCGGCTTAAAATTCATAGACAATAAAAATCATTCAAGGCCGTCGCGGTGCATCGACATAGCGAGTTAAGAAATTCCACATTGAGACACTCCCATTATTCAATTTCCACGAATTTGAATTTTGAGTGGTGGAAGTCAACGCGAAGGAAAGAGAAGGAGAGGTGGAAATCATTCGAGGAAAAAAAATCTTATTTCCCTAAAGGACGAATTTGAGCTCTGCCATTCAATACACGTTTCTCGAATTCAGCGGTAAGG